>JANFOE010000212.1:0-252151 GCA_025667525.1 Glebionis coronaria
GAAAATAAAAAGATTGCAACAGCCTCCATCTTCTGAAAAAAAGAAGCCTCAACCTCATCGCTACTCCTCCATTCTCACTTTTATATCTTAATGATCTATAAAAAGTAAAAAGTACATATACGCTTACAGATCTAAAGAAAAATAAAAAGGATTGATCCATGACTTAAAAAGTACAACATGATCAGATCATAGATGCACACAACTCAAACACGTTTCTCAACCGGTTTTTTTCACGTCAACGGAAACAATGGCTGTGTTTTGATCCGCAGATACATCGTGGTATGTACCGATGTATCAGAATCTGATGATGGTGGGTTGATTCATAAAGGACGATGTATCAAACCCTGTTGTTGGTGCATTAAAGACGATGTACCTGTAAACCATAGTTTGATGGTAGTGCGTTGATGCATAAAAGACGATGGATGTACCAGAACCTGTTGTTGGTTGTTGTGCCGCTGCCAATACACCGGATACATCGTGATACTTGATGCACATAACCACGATGTACCGTGTATACCGGAAACCATGATTATGCCGGTGTACTGGAAGCTGCTTACGTAACCCTGATCTGTTTTGATCTGTTCTTTATACACATGTTTGCTTTGTATCAATATATGTATACAACTACTACAAATCAGCGTTGATCTTTTAGTGTACCTTATTTTGATACACAATATGTCCGTTGTATCGGAATATACTACTCTTTGGTTCTTGATCTCTTCTTGATACATTGATGTGTTCATGTAAAAAATTTGTTTGATGCAGATGTTATGCCTCATTGAAGTAACTTGGAAAGATGGATTTAAGTTGGTCATTTTTTGGTTTTTCTTACTATACTATTTTTCCATTCATATTTGAGGAATTATTGGTGTCTAATAAGATATGGCTTGTGTAATCAAGTTGATAAATGCTCACGTGATTATGTATGAATGTATCACTTTAGTCAATGTGTAATATTTTACTATCAAGTTGCAATTTTATGGTTTTCAATTTATGTATCAATATAAAAATGGTTACATATAACTCTATGTATCAGCCGCAAATTTATGAAATAATATAGTTGATTCAAATGAATGCTCAATTATCTTAAATTGTAATGTATTTTTATTTTGAATCATAAAAAATGAATTTGAAAAACAACATTAGTAAAAGACGACAGTTGCATTTCATAATTGTACAAATCCATTTTCAATTTGTTTATCAAATTAACTAAATAATATTATTAGGTACATCATACCCTTGCACTTAATGTTTATTACAAAAATGCCATTTACAAATCATTAATTTCATCTAATGCAAATTAGTAGATCCAAAGGTTGTAAATGGCTCTTACTTTTACAATTTTAAATTTGTTCTTACATGAACCATCCTCTCTCTCTCTCTCTCTCTCTCTCTCTCTCTCTATATATATATATATATATATATATATATATATATATATATATATATATATATATATATATATATATATATATATATATATATATATATATATATATATATATATATATATATATATATATATATATATATATATATATATATATATATATATATATATATATATATATATATATATATATATATATATATATATATATATATATATATATAATGTTGCAAAAATCATGAATCGCTTGTCGGCCGATAGACTGCTGACTCTATTACACATCATATTTCCTCGCAAATCGTGCTCAAAATGCTCAAAATGGTCAAATAATCATCAATATTGCCTTGTATATGTGTGTTTTGTCGTTTGTGCGTGTGCAGGTACGGATATCAAAGAAATCACAAGAAATGAAGCAAAAGAGCCAAAACGGATACGAGAAATGGAAAGAGCACGGAAAATCGAGTCCAACGGTGCCTTCATATTTTATTGAGCCGACCCGACACCATTTAAATGGGTTGGGCCGACCCAACTAACATACTACTATGAAGCTGCTGGCCCAAATGAAGTCAAAGTCATGAAAGGCCCATCACTTAAATGGCTCAGTTAAGAAGAAAATAAAGACACGCCAATCAAGCCCCAATTGGAAGATTATAAAGACAGCTTAATATACACGCAAGTAGGGAAGCAGATTTATTTTAGTTTAGTTTTTCCCTTTCTTCTTCTTTATGTAATATAGATAGCTTTTAAAAAATGCAGCATTCATTACCTTTTATGTCTTTTTCTTTAGTAGCGTAATATTTTTTCTGCTCTTTTAAATCTTTTCCAGTCAGTTTAGACTTACAATAAAACTAAAACTCAGATTCTATTTCACTTGTATTTCATTTTTATCAACAGTGTATTAACGTTTGTGTTTCTATTATTAAAGACAGTAGGATTTCGGTTTGTTAATGAAGGTTTATGTTGAGGGTATTTGTAGTTTGATTGTCGAAAGGGTTATTGGTTCGTAAGTGGGTTTGTTATTCGGGAGATTGATTATAGTTTTTCATGTTTCTGTTGAAGTTTTAATTCGGTTGAAGTTTATGTTTGTGATTCGATTATTGGTAGTTTGAAAGGGTTTCGATTCGATTACTATAGATGCTATTGGTTGATTTCCGAGAAATGAAACCGAGTTCTTTCGATTTGATGTCTTCGGTACTGTTATTATGATGTTACTGGTCTGGGATTACTGAGATAGTTGTATAATAATTTTGGTTAAATTCGGGTGATAGATTCCGGTCTGCTAGTAGTTCGTTCAGGTAGTGGTTTAGATTTGTGGTTACTTTCAGATTAGTTTTTTTTAGGTAAAGCGAGTCGAGCAGCTCTATGGTTTTGTAGCTAATTCATAAGCTTATTATAGCTTATTAATTTTGGAGTAGCCGTTTAAATCAGATAGGTTTTAGTTAAAGCAGCGAGAGTTCAAGGTTTGATTTCATTAGTCGCAAGTTCAGTTTAAATTCAGCATTATTTTTGTTTGGTTGAGTTTGTTTCAGTGTCACTTCAAGTTTCGAGTTCGGTTCAAGTAAAATTTATTTATCAGTTTCAGTAGTGTCGATAACAGTTCAACATCGCAGCACGTCGTCTTAACAACGGACAGACCTGATGTTTGTTCGATCATTAGTTCAGAAGGTTGTGTTTGGGATAGCTGATACGATGAGCTGTTCAAGTCTTTATGGACTATGTTCTTGGATAAACGGTTCTGAGATAGTCCTTCAGTCTGGTTAAAGCACTTGCGGTAGTTGTTCGTCATTAATAGCAACTTCATCTCAACGGAGGCCTGGATGAGCGGGTTTGCTTTTTCTTCCTTTTTCACTTTTTTGAATTCTCGTAACTGAAATTGTAGAATATAAAGTAGTTTAAATTTACTCTATTTTAGTTCTATTTAGTTGTTTGATTACTAGTTTACATACCTGTGCAATAGATAGCAATCGAGATAGTGTAATATTTGTGTCAATTTCGTAAGCAGTGTTTGGCTTAGAAGTTAAGTACTGATTTTGGAACAGCTAGTTAGAAAAATATAGATAGTATAAAGTATAAACCATCAGCTTTAAGTAAAGTAGAACTTGTTATATCTGTTTGATTTGGTCATTTGCAGAAGTTTGATTCTTATACATTTTTAGTCCCTGAACTTGAATATCTCTATTTCGGTTACAGTCCAATCTGTTAGTCTGCCAGTTAGTCTATTCTGTTAGTCTGCCAGTTAGTTTATTCTGTTCGTCTGTTTGTTAAGTCAGTCTGTCTGTTAAGTCAGTCTGTCTGTTAAGTCAGTCAGTCTATTAAGTTCTCTTTGTTAGTCCAGTCCGTTAGTCTTTGCCTGTTAAGTCCTGCCAGTTAGTTAGCCTTGGGCCTATTGGATTGCATTTGGGCTATGACGTTTTAAGTTAGATCAGAATTTGTTGAAATTCATTTTAGATTAATAAATTTCATGTTCTAGTTTCATAATTTGCATTTTTCCTTTATTCAAATACATTTAGTTTTATTTTTTGTATTACTAGTACAAATTTGTTTTTTTTACATGTTTATATTTCGTGCATTTAATTGTGGTACTTGCTAAATGTTTTTAGATTAGTACGTATTACGTAATAGATAATATTTTTACATTTCTTTTTCGGTGCTTTGTTTGTCAAGTAGTTAATAATACCATATCAATATCTTAACCGAAAACAATTAATCTCTACGATAAAATTGGATTTCAGTTCGACACGATTCGAGAGAAAAATGATTGATAATAAAAAAACGTATATTAAAATGGCGCCGCTGCCGGTTCGTGCTCGTTATGATTGAAGATTTTTCGTGAGACGATTTGGATTTTGGGATCCGTTCACTATTGAACGTTATTTTTCATTGTAATAAAAAATATATATAATAAATAAAAAAATATAAAAAAAGTAAAAAAATTATAAAATCAATAAAAACCAAAAATAATTTCTTATTTTTTCTTCTTTTCTTTATTACTATATATACCTTTTAAAAAAATTAAAAAATATTTTTTGTTTTATATTTTATTTTTCTTTAGCTATATATTATAATATTTTCTTAATAAAAAAATACAAAATAAACAAAAAAAAAATATAATAATAAAAAAAAACACAAAAGCATTTATTTCCTAAGATTTGCACCAAAAAAGTAAAAATAAAAAAATTAATACTTTTCCTAAAGTATTACACCAAAAAAATCTACGTATATATATATTTTCTATCTTGGTTTCTTCTTCGTTTTTACTTACATATTATATTATCTTTAATAAAAATATAATATCGTGAAGAGTCAAGCCGATCCCGAGTATCGTACTTTTGAAATGGCTATGGATAATCGATCGATTTATGAGTTGTTGCAAGTACCTACTAAGGGATGTCTCGACAGTGCGATTGTGATACCGGATATCGAGGATGATTATTTTGAGCTTAACCCGAATTTGATTATGTTGATATCCGGTCGTCCTTTTTATGGATTTGAGGATGACGATCCTTACGCTCATATCCGTCATTTTCGTTCATACGCCAAAACCGTCAAATACACTAATGTGACACAAGACATTATCTATTTACACCTTTTTCCTTTTTCCCTTGATGGGCAAGCCCGGACTTAGCTTGAAAAGGAACCGCCACGATCTATTTTTACATGGGCTAATCTTGAGTCAAAATTATAAAATCAATTTTACCCTTATGCTAAAACGAGAAAAATTCGGTTGGAAATTACTAATTGTGTAGAGTCTAATACTGAAACGTTTACCGAGGCTTGAGAAAGATTTAAGGAATTAGTGCGTAGTTGTCCTCATCACGGATTTTCCGCTTTGCACTTGATTGATTCGTTTTATAATGGGTTGACCCAATACGATCAAGAGTGTCTTAATACGGCTTCAAGCGGGAATCTATACTCTCGGAGTACTAGTGAGGCTTTAATGATTATTGATAACAAGTCTCAAGTATGGAGCAAGGGTGAAGTATCCGGTAATACGGTTATCATTAGGAGTGGCCCTCTTTTCTCAAATACTCCGAGAATTAGTGATGAGCAATGTGTTGATTCGGATGATCCTATTTTGATGATTCTTCTAGTCCCCTTTCTCATGTGACTAGTGGCTCTTCTCCTCCGGATTTTGAGGAAGAAGTAGTTATTGAGCGACTCACGGTTGAGTTGACTCCTCACCCACCAAAAATTAATGAAGGATGTTTTGGGGATTTTCAAAATCAAGGTTGTCCAAATCAAGAATATTTTCAAAATCAAAACAATTTTCAAAGTAATAATCAAGGGGATTTTCAAATTCAACCTTCAAAAATGGATGAAATATTTAAAATATTTGAGGAACAAAAGAGGATGATAAATAACCTTCATGAACAAAACCAATGTCTTAAATATCAACTTTTAGAAGCTTTAAGAGCTCAATTTGAGGCTAACACCACTACTAGTAGTGATGTTCCCAATGTGGATCCTTCCATCTCTCTGCCAATAAAGGAGAGACAAGGCCCGTAGATTATCATGAGTTTTACTCCCCCTCCGCTGTTGACACCCACAGATACATTTAGCTCTCCTTCCTCATCTTGTGAGGAAATTCCTGAGATTATACTTGAGCCTACATTTGACCCCATTCCTTTTATGACTCCTTCACCTACTCCTTCAAATGATACTACTCCTCGTAGTAGTTATCTGGATATGGATGTGTTATCTTATGATTCCGACTATACTTTTAATTCTTCATCGGGCTTGGATGAGGATGACTCTCCTATTTTGAATAACCCGACTTTTGAGAATCATGATAATGATACTAATGATTTCTCGGATCCTTCACTCCTTAGTGATGATTTTTATACCCCGAGTGTTGAGAGATTCCATCACGAGGATGCTGTATGATCCCGTGTTATTGGTTTTCTCGGATGAGCTTCACTGTGATCATTGTATTGATGAGAGGGCAAATGGAGATTTAAAACTTGATTTTGAAATTTATTTTGAAAACTCGGATTTTGAGAAATTCACATTTGCCTCTTCACCAATTACTTTTGATTCTACCATCGATTCTCTTCCACATATTAATTTTAGTGATGATGATGGTTTTTCCATTCCCGATATCGATGAGTTTCTTGATATTGACACACCAATTGAGTACATATCCGGGTATTTTGATGTGGAGGGAGATATACTTTTTCTAGAGGATTTATTACACGATGATTCTATACCTTATATCCCTCCCACCCCACCCATTCATAATGAGACCAAAGCCATTGACACCGAGTTGTCTTGCTATTTTCCCATAAAGGAAAAGGTTTTTGATCCTAGAATAAACATTTTTGAGAAAAATCAATTTCTTAATGATGAAATAACAAGGAAAGTTTTTGAAAAAATGGGATCATTACCTTCTTACCATACACCTAATTGTAAGAGGCTTTTGCTTAAAGAAAATCCATCTTTCTTATACTTGTTTGCTATTACCACCTTGGGGTCTATTTCTTTTAGAGATAGAAACCACGTATTTGACCTCGGTGGACTTTTATAGGGTTTTCCTTATTTGGGAGGTTATTTCACTTTATCATGGATACCTTTTCTTTTCTAGGTAAATCTTTTCCTCTCCATGATCGTTTCCCCAAGGACAATTTAATTCGGGGATCGAGTCAAGCTCATGACTCGGTTACCAAAAATGAGGTGCCTCGTGGGGGAGATTCCCATGCTTATCATTCTATCTTCTTTCTTATTTCTAATGTGAAGGGCTTGTGCTTTTTCATTTGTTTCTCGTGTTTCGTTTGTGATGTGATTTTAGGTTTCTCATATATCAAAGACTCTTGTGTTCGTTTTCATCTCGTATCACTCGAGTTTTGATACTTCATTTGAGACATCCGATATCCGATGATTATATCCTTTACTAACGCTTATTTTTATTGGCATAATTAATAAACGGCTTTTAATTATCTGCATCATACCCTTTCCATGCTAGAATTTTGCATTCGACTCCTCGTCTCTAGTAGGGGGTATTATTCCCTTAGACTTGAAACATTGAGGAAAATGTTTGGTTTTAGTATGGGGGGTATCTATCGATATGCTTTTCCTTTTGTTCGTTGTCTTCACGTACTCCGTTTTTCAAAAATGTGCTTAAAATTGCATAAATTTTAATTTTTTTCATATTTTAATAAGTGTTTTTGACACGAATGTAAGCTTTCTGTTGGTGAAAATAAGAATAGTTTTTGACTCGACCGGTTTACCTTAGCTCACTCCTTAAACATGTAGACCTTAATTGGTTTATTAGGCTAAGCATCCACGAGTCTCATTATTTGAGATTTTAAATTGTGGAGAACGAGAAATGATAGAGTTGATAATAAGTTTTAAGGTTAATTATTCCTTATATGAGTTTTGTAGCTCTTTCTCCCCGCTTGTATATTTAATTTCTTAATAAATGAAGTTTTTTGCTGTTTAGATTCGATATTTTAGCTCTTAACCGACTCTTTTATTTCCCTTATAATTAAAGCGAGAACACATTGAGGGTGCCAGCGTCATGGACTTCCGACTAAGGTGGCTCATAACCACTAAGTAGGAAGTATTTAGACCATGGGATTGCGGAATTTGGCCTACTATATGGTATATAAAGAAGAATAAGATTAAAACATGATCTCAAGGAGCCTTAGGGTGTGGGACATGTAGCACGAGCCTTGTCATTAGAGCCTTAGGGTGTATGGCATGGTAAGTGTTTAATAAAAATTGCTTCATCATTATTTCAAGGAGCCTTAGGGTGTGGAGTGATGATGAATGTCAATTCCCTTGTTTATGGTTCAAGGAGCCTTAGGGTATGGATCATAGATAAGGAGCACTTTTACATCTTAAAGAGCCTAAGGGTATATGATGTAAATTTGTTAACTCCATTATAAAGTCAAAATGACTTTGGAGGAATAAATAATAAGTAGTACTATTGGCCAAATTACGAATCTGGGAATTATTCCCTAAATCGTGTTACATTATCCTTAATGTGGGCTTTCTTTAGTGAAAACGGTTTTTGAGGATGAGGTTAGGTTCTAAGTGTCGGGTTTACACCGTTTTGCCTTAATTTTTGGACTAATAATTATTAAATAAGTCAAATGAGCCTACGGGTGAATGATAATCTTTAAAATCTAGAGATACAACTTAGGAATAATGGAGAAGGAGTTCTACACAAATGTCTTATATAAGTGGTCTTAGCATGAGAACTTGTTGTTACCAATGATCTTGTTTTTGAGCTTGGCATGGAAAGAGTGAAAAGTCGAGGACGATGAACCTATTCAAATTTTTTGATCCTAAAAGTTATTTTTGAATAATGAAAGCGATACATTTTGTCATTTACACATTAAATATTAATAAAATGAATAAATGCTTCTAATAAACGAAAAATGGAGTTGCTTTATACTTTATTCTAGCATTGCGTGGGGACACGACAATGGTTTAGTAGGGGGTGTGATGCGACTCTAATTACACATCATATTTCCTCGTAAATCATGCTCAAAATGCTCAAAATGCTCAAATAATCATCAATATTGCCTTGTATATGTGTGTTTTGTCGTTTGTGCGTGTGTAGGTACGGATATTAAAGAAATCACAAGAAATGAAGCAAAAGAGCCAAAATAGATACGAGAAATGGAAAGAGCACGAAAAATCGAGTCCAACGGTACCTTCATATTTTATTGAGCCGACCCGGGACCATTTAAATGGGTCGGGCCGACCCAACTAACATACTACTATGAAGCTGCTGGCCCAAATGAAGTCAAAGTCATGAAAGGCCCATCACTTAAATGGCTCGGTTTAGAAGAAAATAAAGACAGGCCCATCAAGCCCCAATTGGAAGATTATAAAGACAACTTAATATACACGCAAGTAGGGAAGCAGATTTATTTTAGTTTAGTTTTTCCCTTTCTTCTTCTTTATGTAATATATATAGCTTTTAAAAAACGCATCATTCATTACCTTTTATGTCTTTTTCTTTAGTAGCGTAATATTTTTTCTACTATTTTAAACCTTTTCCAGTCAGTTTAGACTTACAATAAAACTAAAACTCAGATTTTATTTCACTTGTATTTCATTTTTCTCAACAGTGTATTAACGTTTGTGCTTCAATTATTGAAGACAGTAGGATTTCGGTTTGTTAATGAAGATTTATGTTGAGGGTATTTGTAGTTTGATTGTCTAAAGGGTTATTGATTCGTAAGTGGGTTTGTTATTTGGGAGATTGATTATAGTTTTTCAAGTTTCTGTTGAAGTTTTAATTCGGTTGAAGTTTATGTTTTGATTCGATTATTGGTAGTTTGAAAGGGTTTCGATTCGGTTACTATAGTTGCTATTGGTTGATTTCCAGGAAATGAAACCGAGTTCTTTCGATTTGATGTCTTCGGTACTGTTATTATGATGTTATTGGTCTCGGATTACTGAGGTAGTTGTATAATAATTCTGGTTAAATTCGAGTGATAGATTCCGGTCTGCTAGTAGTTCGTTCAGGTAGTGGTTTAGATCTGTAGTTACTTTCAGATTAGTTTCTATCGGTAAAGCGATTCGAGCAGCTCTATGGTTTTGTAGCTAACTCATAAGCTGATTATAGCTTTTAATTTTGGAGTAGCCGTTTAAATCAGATAGGTTTTAGTTAAAGTAACGAGAGTTCAAGGTTTGATTTCATTAGTCGCAAGTTTAGTTTAAATTCAGCATTAGTTTTGTTTGGTTGAGTTTGTTTCGGTGTCGCTTAAAGTTTCGAGTTCGGTTCAAGTAAAATTTCGTTATCAGTAGTGTCGATAACAGTTCAACATCGCAGCACGTCGTCTTGACAACGGACAGACCTGGATGTTTGTTCGATCATTAGTTTAGAAGGTTGTGTTTGGGATAGTTGATACGATGAGCTGTTCAAGTCTTTATGGACTAAGCTGTTGGATAAACGGTTCTGAGATAGTCCTTCAGTCTGGTTAAAGCACTTGCGGTAGTTGTTCGTCATTAATAGCAACTTCATCTCAGCGGAGGCCTGGATGAGCGGGTTTGTTTTTTCTTCCTTTTTCACTTTTCTTGAATTCTCGTAACTGAATTTGTAGAATATAAAGTAGTTTAAATTTGCTCTATTTTAGTTCTATTTAGTTGTTTGATTATTAGTTTACATACCTGTACAATAGATAGCAATCTAGATAGTGTAATATTTGTGTCAATTTCGTAAGCAGTGTTTGGCTTAGAAGTTAAGTACTGATTTTGGAACAACTAGTTAGAAAAATATAGATAGTATAAAGTATAAACCATCGGCTTTGAGTAAAGTAGAGCTTGTTATATCTGTTTGATCTGGTTATTTGCAGAAGGTTGATTCTTATACATTTTTAGTCCCTGAACTTGAATATCTCTATTTCGGTTACAGTCCAATCTATTAGTCTGCCAGTTAGTCTATTCTGTTAGTCTGCCAGTTAGTCTATTCTGTTAGTCTGTTTGTTAAGTCAGTATGTCTGTTAAGTCAGTCTGTATGTTAAGTCAGTCAGTCTGTTAAGTTCTCTTTGTTAGTCCAGTCAGTTAGTCTCTGCCTGTTAAGTCCTGCCAGTTAGTTAGCCTTGGGCCTGTTGGATTGTATTTGGGCTATGACGTTTTAAGTTAGATCAGAATTTGTTGAAATTCATTTTAGATGAATAAATTTCATGTTCTAGTTTCATAATTTGCATTTTTCCTTTATTCAAATACATTTAGTTTTATATTTTGTATTAGTAGTATAAATTTGTTTTTCAAACATTTTTATATTTCGTGCATTTAATTGTGGTACTTGCTAAATGTTTTTATATTAGTACATATTACGTAATAGATAATATTTTTACATTTCTTTTTAGGTGCTTAGTTTGTCAAGTAGTTAATAATACCATATCAATATATTAAGCAAAAACAATTAATCTCTACGATAAAATTAGATTTCAATTCTACACGATTCGAGAGAAAAACGATTGATAATAAAAAACGTATATTAACTACCTTGTAGCTTGTAATCGTTTTAGGCGGTATTAATCGGATTGGAATTTTTAGCAAATTTTTTGTTTTTTCGGCAAGTTTTGGGTATTTCTAACGAGTTTTAGTTATTTTAGACAATAATCTTCTTAAAATACAACTTATCATACATATAAATAGTTAATATAAGTGATAAACACATGTTTACAATGAGTTTTCAGTATTTCGGCAAAAATTGCAAGTTTTCAGCAAGTTTGACCTCCCTTGACCATCGTTGACCACAATTGACCCTCATTAATCGCCTTTTCATTAATCAACAAGTTAGAGGGCCTTGTAGTGATTAATCGGCGATTAATCAGCCTTGTAGACCTTGTTTTGCAACACTATATATATATATATATATATATATATATATATATATATATATATATATATATATATATATATATATATATATATATATATATATATATATATATATATAGGCTCCGGTTCCATTGAGAAGGTTTTTATTTTGAGAAATTTGAGAAATCTTCGTTTGAGCCATTGATTCGAAATTTTTTCATTGATTCACTAGTTAACATCATTTAATAGTGAATCAAAACTATAAATCATAATTTTGATTCATAAATCTTTGTAAAAATCGAGTTATGAAATGATTCAAAAAATTTGTGCAGTAAACTCAATATTTAACAAATATCACAACATCCAGAGTTTTTTTAATGTTGATTCAAATTTTTTTGACTCATTTTGTATTATTATCATATTAAAATGAATCAACACTTGAAAAACTTGAATCAAAGTTAACAAGCTATGGTTTTTGAAAAACCTTCTCAATTGAGAAGGTTTTTTTCCTTCTCAATCGATCCAGATTCTATATATATATATATATATATATATATATATATATATATATATATATATATATATATATATATATATATATATATATATATATATATATATATATATATATATATATATATATATATATAGAGAGAGAGAGAGAGAGAGAGAGAGAGAGAGAGAGAGAGAGTGAGAGTGAGAGAGAGAGAGTGAGGTTATTATAAAACATATCTTATACTAAAATAAATAGGATAAAATCTTAGCCCTTGGATCAATACTATCAAAATTGATCAAAAATAAGAAAAAAATGGTGTCTTTTTATAAAATCTCAAACTTTAGGGTAATTTTCGTAAAATCTATGAAATTAAAACCAACCTAAAATGAAAACACGAACACAAATGATTAAACACACTAAACTTATCTAAACACACACACAATCACACACAAAAACACAGTATAAACTGATCAAAAATCTTGATCATCTCATCATTATTCTCTAAAACCAAATCATTATTACATCATCGCGTCGATGATTTCAGTGATCGGAGATGGTAACAACGATCCAAATAGAGATACCAGTGATGGCCATCGATAGTAACGGTGGTGGATGAAGCAGTAGGATATCAAACATGTATAAGGTTTTATGTAAGTGTGTGTTCATTATTGATGTATACAATGTGTTTGATATAATGTCTCAATGAGCATTATAAACTTATCTTTGATATGCACATGATTTGTTAAAAATATGAATTACTTAATGGATTAGTATTATTGATAATGTTAATATGCTTGATTAGGTTAAAGTTGTGTTTGAAATTTTGTGTAGATTAAGAAATATGTTTAATATGCCTGAGATTTGGTATAATTATAATTTTGATGGAGTAGGATTAACACTATGATTGAATAGAATTAATATTATGATGGAGTAAAACTAATACGATGCATGTGATTAGGTAGAATTAGAACTGTAATGGAGTAGGATTACTTTTAATGTGAATATGTTTGAGTAGGAGAAAGTTGTGTTTGAGGATTTTTCGAAATTAAGTATTTGTATGTAACATAGAAGTGATTTGGTAAAACTATAACTGTGATGGAGTACTATGATTGAGTAGAATTAATATTATAATGGAGGAAAACTAATACGATGCATGTGATTTGGTAAAATTAGAACTGTAATGAAGTATGATTATTTTTAATGTGAATATGTTTGAGTAGGAGAAAGTTATGTTTGAGGTTTTGTCGAAATTACGTATTTGTATGTAATATAAAAGTGATTTGGTAAAATTATAACGATGATGGAGTAGGATTAACACTATGATTGAGTAGAATTAATATTATGATGGAGTAAAACAAAAACTATGCATGCGTTTTGGTAAAATTAGAACTGTAATGGAGTTGGATTATTTTTAATGTGAATATGCTTGAGTAGGAGAAAGTTGTGTTTGAGGTTTTGTCGAAATTAAGTATTTGTATGTAATATAGAAGTGATTTGGTAAAATTATAACTATGATGGAGTAGGATTAACACTATAATTGAGTAGAATTAATATTTTGATGGAGTAAAACTAATACGATGCATGTGATTAGGTAAAATTATAACTGTCATGGAGTAGGATTATTTTTAATGTGAATATGTTTGAGTAGGAGAAAGTTGTGTTTCAGGTTTTTGTCGAAATTCAGTATTTGTATGTAATATACAAGTGATTTGGTAAAATTATAAATGTGATGGAGTAGGATTAACACTATGATTGAGTAGCATCAATATTATGATGGAGTAAAACTAATACGATGCATGTGATTTGGTAAAGTTAGAACTATAATAGAGTAGGATTATTTTTAATGTGAATATGTTTGAGTAGGAGAAAGTTGTGTTTCAGGTTTTGTCGAAATTAAGTATTTGTATGTAATATAGAAGTTATTTGGTAAATTGTAACTATGATGGAGTAGGATTAACACTATGATTAAGTAGAATTAATATTATGATGGAGTAAAACTAATACGATGCATGTGATTTGGTAAAATTAGAACTGTAATGTAGTAGGACTATTTTTAATGTGAATATGTTTGAGTAGGAGAAAGTTGTGTTTGAGTTTTTGTCGAAATTAAGTATTTGTATGTAATATAGAAGTGATTTGGAAAAATTATAACTGTGATGGAGTAGGATTAACACTATGATTGAGTAGAATTAATATTATGATGAAGTAAAATTAATACTGTAACACTCTCAATTTTTGTATCGGTACAGCGGAAGAGTCTTTTAGAGTGTTATGGGATAGCACAATAACTCCAATCATAGACAACACATAAAAATGGTTGTACAAGGTTTAACATACATTCATTCGATAAAAAGTTTTAAAGTGTACAACAGGTCCAAAATTATATAGGCCATTAAGTTTACAAAACATAGATCGAATGAACATTTTTATTATTATGTGGGCCATCAGAGTCGATCTCCATCCGGATTACCTTCAAGCACCTGAGATAAAAACATGCAAACATGATATCAGCTAATGCCGAGTGAATTCATAGAGTTTAATAAAACCGTTATATAAAACAATCGTTGAAATCAGAACACAAGTATAATATCAGAAGTAAGTCCTCGTATTGCTAGTCAGGCAATATATAAATCAAAGCATACATCTTATACCGTCCATGAGACCGTAGCCTCAATATTACCATTATAGGTAATATTATCATCGTTATTAGCATCATATCATGTCATATATTTAGATTACATTGGATTACATTTTTGGATTCATTTGGATTATTATTAGCCGCATGACATTGTTACCTTACTATCAAAACCACGGTCCGCGAACCCGACAAACAATTTTCCCATCTAAGTTAGCGTGTCATCACAAAAATCACGCTATATAAATCTTCTCATACATAAATTCGCTTACCAATCAATGGGGTACGACGGGGATCAACCGTCAAGGCGCGAACTGGGGTGATCGTCCCCAAATAGTACTATCATATGCATAAGCGTCTACCAAATCCCGGTAGTTCACAATTCATGCTAATGGGACTTTGAGTGACATAACCTAACTACTAATAATCCTTTTTATCTCTTTTACTGGGTCATCACATCATTCGGGTCCATGTCATTAAGCATACCATCGGGACTACTTGTGTTCTATTTTTATCAAAAACTAGAATGTTATCTCCCTCGCGGGTTTACAAATCATTTTATAAAATATTTAAAAGAGTGCGAGGCTATGAACTCACGTTGATAATGAAAGGCGGATTATCAAGTGGGTTTATATATTCTTATTTACTCATTTTAGTGTTTATGTATTGGTAACTTTTTACTAGTTTACTAGTTTTACCTATTTACATGTTTTAGGTCCAATAAGCCTATTATAAGTCCATTAACTTGTATTAATCCATTTTACACTTGTATTATCAGTATTTATACTTTACATGTTGGGCCCAAATGGATTAAGCCCAATAAGTAATTTTTATAAGTGTTTAACTTATTTAGTTAAATTATTAGTCCAAATATGCTAACTTAGCTCGTTAATGTCCGAATGTCATATAGTTCTGGTTTTATCGGTTTTTTACTTGTATTGGGTACTTATATATCAGTATATGACTTTTAAAAACCTTACATTAGACGAGTTTGATCGTCTAAGTTTTAATTGGCGAAAAACGTTAATTTTATGGTAATAGCCGAAAAGACGTACAAATCATGTTTATAGTTTTTATAACTTATAAATCTTATTCAACTATCATTTTTATAAAGTGTTCATTTATTTAACCTTATACATATTTATATAAATGAAATATATAAGTTAGTTGGTTTTAATTCACATTTTATACTATATTATTTTAATTGCTTATATAATAGTATTAAACTTTAATTTCACAAAAATCTGATTTTTTGTTTCATCTTCACCATTTTTATCATATCTTGAGTTCTATAAGGAGATAGAAGCTCATTTTTGGATGGCATAAACTTCATATTAAGTTCTACAAATAAGTTTGTTAAAGCTACTGCTCAATCCATGTCTAAGTATCCTTAACAGTCCCTACAAAACAGACTATTCAGATTGGCACACTAATCTTGTTTTGATCATATCTCACTCATTTTGATGATTCCATTGCATGGCCAACTCTCACATGTGTATGACATCTAAAACTTGCTGTAAATGGATTCCACCATGCAATTTTATCAGTTTATAACTTGGTTACTTACTGTTTTTCTACAGCCAACAATTTAAGCAAGATTTTAGCCTTGTTTCTTATGGTTATTCATCTTTTTAAGCATATTTATCAACACTTGATCCCCACACAACATTTTTATCATCATATATTCATCATATACATATACAATAAGAAATAAAATATATTTTATCCTTACAAAAATAACAAGAGAAATGGAAAGGATGATCTTCTTTACCAACCAAGATTATATCTTGTTTTTGGATGATAATAACTTGATGAACACGAAATATATCTCCAAGATCATCAACCACCAAGATAGTTTGTAGAGAAATTAGCCATAGGACACAAGCAAAGCACCTTCTTTGTTGTTAATATGGCCACCAATCAATCAAGGCTTCAAGGTTTCTCCATAATATGGCTAGATAACATGAGATTTGTGGCTAGAAATGATCAAATGGTGGTGTTGGATGGTGAAGTGGGACGGCAAATGTAGAGAGAGAGGAGAGATTTAGTTGTTTTGCATGTGTGTTTTTAAGATAAAATGGTTTAGCTAAAGTGGTATTAAGATTTTGTATACATGTGTCTTAGCTTATTAGCTAAGCTTGACACATAATGGGGTGAGGTGGAGTCCTGTTGGCCGTCCCTTTGTTAGTGGGGTGGGATAAACTTGTTTTGTCCCATCCCGCTAATTTACGGGTATTCCTCGATTCTAGTTTCCTCGATTTGCGTACCCTTGGGTCATTTTACGAAAAACGTTTTTATAAATTATGAATCAACGACACAAAACGAATCTAATAAAAATTGTCTCATCAAAAACGGAGTTCAAAAACGTAAATACGTAATCCTAAGGTTTCCGGTTTAATCGTAAAGGACGCTAAATTATGCACGTAAGCCCAAATTTAAATCCGTAAATTGTGAGTTCATCAACCAACACAAAAATAAGTTTCAAAATATTATACGAGAAGATAATTCACTACCGGAAAATGTTAGATTGTCACAGCTTTTCTTCGTAAAAGGGATCAACGTCCTCGTGATCCATTTCATTTTGATGTCCGTTTCTTATTGAAATCAAAGAGGTGCGGATATTTCTTCCACATTTCATCCTCTCGTTCCCAAGTAAATTCCGGTCCATGCTTTGAATTCCATCAGATCTTGACAATAGGTATCCGACTTTGTTTCAGTTGATTTACCTCTTGATCCATAACCTCTACGAGTTCTTCGATAAAATGCAACTTCCCATCTATTCGAACCTTATCCAACGAAATTTTCTCATCACTCACTGCTAGACATTTCTTCAGATTAGATACATGGAATGTGTTGTGAACACCATGAAGTTCTGGGGGTAACTCTAGTTTGTAAGCCATCGGACCTACTCTAGATAAAAATCTTAAAGGGTCCAAAATAGCGGGGATTCAATTTCCCTCGCTTTCCAAATCTTATAACGCCTTTCCATGGCGATACTTTCAACATTACTTGGTCACCCACTTCAAACTCCATCGGTTTCCGCCGCACATCTGCGTAACTTTCCTGTATACTACGGGCAGTCAACAGCCTATTCTTAATCTGAACTATCATCTCCGTAGTCTCCCGGATCAATTCCGGTCCCGTGAGCTGGGTATCCCCAACTTCACTCCAACATACAGGAGATCTACACTTCCTACCATACAAAGCTTCAAACGGTGCAGCCTTAATACTAGAATGATAACTATTGTTATACGCAAAACTCTGCTAACGGCAAATGTTTATCCCAATTCTTACCAAAATCTATCACACAAGCTCTCAACATATCTTCAAGTGTTTGTATCGTTCTTTAACTCTGCCCATTAGTCTGGGGGTGATAAGTAGTGCTCATGTCGAGATTCGTTCCCAAAGATCTTTGGAGAGATTTCCAAATATTCGATGCCAATCTAGGATCTCGATCTGAAATGATCGATACAGGCACTCCATGCTTGCATACAACATTATCAAGATAAATACGAGTCAACTTCTCCAGTGAGAACTGCCTTTTAACCGGAATGAAGTGTGTTGATTTGGTCAGTCTGTCGACAATAACCCTAATCGAGTTATTTCCAGATGATGTTCTAGGAAGCTTGGTGATAAAGTCCATCGTAATTCTCTCCCACTTCCATTCAGGAATCTTTGATTGTCGAAGTAGTCTTGATGGCTTTTGATGTTCAGCTTTGACTCTAGCACAAGTCAAGCATTGAAGAACATACATAGCAATATCGGCTTTCATATTCGGCCACCAGTACAACTTCTTCATATCATGGTACATTTTATCAGATCACGGATGAATGGAATACTTAGATTTATAGGATTCTAACATAATCAAATCTCTTAAGCCTCCAAACTTAGGTATCCACATACGACCTCTTAAGCATTTCACTCCATCAGCTCTAACCTCTAAAGGATCTCCTTCTCCTCGGAACCCTTCATTAACAAAAATTTCTTTCTTACAGGCTTCTATTTGCGAATTTCTAATTTGCTCAGGCAAATTATTGTGCACGGTCAAGACTAGAGAACGTACCCTGATAGGCTCTCTATCTTTTCTGCTTAATGCATCGGCAACAACATTGGCTTTTCCTGGGTGATATTTTATATCACAATCATAATCACTTAACAATTCTATCCATCTTCGTTGCCTTATGTTCAATTCCTTCTGATCGAGAATATACTGTAGGCTTTTGTGATCAGTGAATACCGTACACTTGGTGCCATACAGATAATGTCTCCACAACCTAAGAGCAAAGACTACAGCTCCTAACTCAAGATCATGAGTAGTATAATTCTCCTCATTCTTCCTTAATTGCCTATAAGCATAAGCTATCACTTTCTCTCGCTGCATCAAAACAGCTCCATAACTACTAAGAGATGCATCACAATACACTACAAAATCTTCACTCCCGGCGGGTAATGATAGAATTGGCGCACTACATAATTTTTTATTCAATGTCTGAAATGCTCCATCTTCATCACTTCCCCAAACGAAAGGTTTATTCTTCTGGGTAAGCTTAGTCAAGGGTTTAACTATTAAAGAAAATTCTTTAATGAATCGCCTATAATAGCCAGCCAATCCTAAGAACTGTCTCACTTCCATTGGTGTTGTCGGTGCCGACCAATTCTTAATGGCTTCAACCTTTGCGGGATCAACATGAATTCCATCCTTGTTAATCACATGACCAAGAAATTGCACAGAATCTAACCAAAAATCACATTTCAAAAACTTAGCATACAACCTTTCATCCTTTAACAAATTCAAAATAATCCTTAAATGTTCTCTATGTTCATCTTCATTCTTAGAATAGATTAGTATATCGTCAATAAACACAATCACAAATTTATCCAAGTAGGGCTTGCACACTCGATTCATTAAATCCAGGAAAACCGCAGGTGCGTTAGTTAACCTAAATGGCATTACTTGAAATTCATAGTGTCCATAACGAGTTCTAAATGCAGTTATAGGAATATCATCTTCACGGACGCGAAGTTGGTGATATCCAGACCGCAAATATATCTTAGAATACACACTATATCCTTGTAGTTGATCAAACAAATCATCAATCCTAGGTAAAGGATATCGATTTTTAATTGTCAACTTATTCAGTTCCCTATAATCAATGCACATACGGAAAGATCCATCCTTCTTCTTAACGAACAAGACTGGAGCTCCCCAAGGCGACGAGCTCGGTCGAATAAAACCTTTATCAGACAACTCCTTAAGTTGTTCCGATAACTCCTTTAATTCAGAAGGGGCTAATCGTTATGGCGCACGTGCCACCGGTGCAGCACCAAGAATTAAATCAATTCGAAACTCAACTTGCCTTATCGGTGGAAGTCCGGGTAAATCTTTAGGAAATACCTTAGGAAATTCACAAATAATAGGTACATCTTCCAATCGTTTCTCCCTAGACTCATTCCCAATCACTTGAGCTAAGAATAACTCACAACCATTCCTGATGTACTTTTGGACATTAATACATGAAACGATTTTCAAACGGGATTCACCTCGATTACCATCAATTACTAACGTCCTACTCCTAAGAGGAATCTTAACCTTCTTTTCTCCACATAAAATAGTAGCATTATTCAACGACAACCAATCCATACCAATAATAATATCAAAACTACCTAATTCTATCAACATCAAGTCAATCGGAAAGGAATAGTTTAAGAGATTTAGAGAGCATCCTTCTAATAGCTTATTAGTTTTCACTAATTTACCATCAGCCAATTCCACCTCGTAACTGGTATTTATCTCAACAGGTTCAATGTCAATAAGGGCACTAAATTTAGTGGATACAAAGCTCCTATCAGCACCCGAATCAAATAAAGCAACAGCAAAATGATTGTTGAGTAAGAACGTACCAGTAACGACATTCAGATCCTCTTTCTTCACCTCGACTGTTCCAAGTTGATAAACACCAACCTGGGGGTTTCTTTCAGGTACAATCTCTTTCAACTTGGGGCAATCCGATTTCCTATGACCTTCTTCATTACAGTTGAAGCAAATGGTTCCCCTTTTACACCTTTCAACCTTGTGTCCAAGCTTTCCGCAATTTCGGCACTTCCAGCAGTCGCCAGCATGCCTCTTGTTGCCACACTTAGGACATCTATCATCGTTGCGCGGTGTGTTGTTGGTAAGAGCATTTGCATTCCCCTTTCTCTGGTTCTGAAGGAGATTGAAATTCTTCCTATTATCACCTCTATCTATACGATCACCGTCACCCTTTCTTTTCTCACCAACACAGGCTTCATCTTCCCTATCCTGAATTATCTGTCCAATGAGTTGGTAAGCCATTCGAACAGCATCATAAATGGTCAGTGGTTTAGATGATGTCACGTCCCCCGGATATTCTTGGTCAACCTTTTAATATATTGTTCAATTCGGATCTCTTCGGGTTCCACCAATCGATGACACAACAAGGCCAACTCATGGAATCGGTTTGTGTAACTATCAATGTCCACACCTTTCATTCTCAAATGAATCAACTCTTGTTCTAACCTAATGATCACACTACGGGGACAGAACTCCAAAGTCGTCCACTTCTTAATTTCAGCCCAAGGAGTAGCATTAGCAACATCAATACCCATGAAAGCAATTCTCCCGTTCCACCAAGTCAACGCACGACCTTTAAGAGTAGCCATAGCAAAAGTCACCTTATCTTCCTCCTTACACTTACTAATCCGAAACACCGACTCAATCTTCTCAATCCACAGGCTTATTCTACAGCACCTTCAGTTCCATTAAAAGGTAGAGGTTCACACTTCATGAACGTCACATAAGTACAGCCACCAATTTCAGGTGCATTAGTTCCAAGTCCTCCTACATTTCCTCCAGCATTAGCATTCACATTATTAGCATTCACATTCACATTAGTACCACCAATTCCACTACCGCCAGCTCCACTACCGCCAGCTTCATTTCTAGCATTTGCCATAAATTCAGTCATAGATGCGGTAACTTGCTCCATAATAATCGTACGTACATCATCCTCAGTCACAGCTTTCTTGGGCGACATAGTTCTAAAATTTCACAATTTCAAAGTATTAAGCATTCACCCAACAAAGGATTCATATAATATGGATTGAACTCATAATCAAGATACAAATAAGGCACAATATGGAATTCAAGACAAGATACATATATCATTGGATTTGAAACAAAGCATTGTCTTAATTACATCCCATATCAAAGTTCTAGCACTATACATACTCAAAATTTGTGCCAGGTCTACTACTAACAAGTCGGTTCAGTCAAAGTTACAAAGGTACAAAAGATACAAAGGTCACTACTAAACACAGACTGGTCTACTGAGAACCGCCAGATGGTCCATCATTCATCGTCTTCTGTATCTTTGTCGGACGATCACTAGACACATCTTCAGCTGGGCGCTTACGGATCACTCCTCTTTCAACCATGTCAGCATAAAATCTACTATTCCAACCCACAGATATATTCAACTCCTTCTCAGCTTTCTCACGCATCGCACGAGCTACATTCAACTGAATCTCCATAGAATTCACCTTTTTCTTTATAGCAGGAAACTCACCACTTTCTAACACAGATAACCTCCTAAAAGCCTCATTCAAACCACGCTCTACATCAGTCATATCCAAACTAAGCAATTCCCGCTCTTTCTCATCAACCTTAGTCTTCGACTCCAAATAAGCAACATGAGTCTGAACAACACCTAATCCAATCTCTGTCATACTACTCTGAGCACGGGAAGCACCTAAATAACGTCTCAAGGCCCATGGTGCAAGACCATCCATATGAGTAGCCTCTTGAACACTAGACGACTCTTCTATCACACGTCTACGAGTAGCAATACCATCAGTACCGTCAGGTGCATTATCATTCTCATCCTCCTCTGATTCAGAATCAGATTTAGACGATTTAGACATTTCATCTCTAGGTAGCTCAACCTCAGAATCAGACAAATAAACTGGAGGGGATAAGGGCTCGCCCTCCGGAACATCATAAGGGTAAATAAGCTCGGCTTCCTCATCATCATCAACCTTATCTTCTATACCTATATCCTCCTCGACATCCTCTTCGTCAATCTCATCACCTATATTATCTATCCCAATCTCATCATCATCATTCTCAATATTAACATTATCAATCTCATTCTCTAACATATCAACCTGAGGGGCAATCTGATCTCCTAGTCCTATCTCGGGCTCAGGATCCTCAAATGGTTCCTCCTCCTCATCATCCATATCATAATCTACTAAGTCTAAATACGGGTCATCATCTACATTAGGTTCGAGAATAGCATGGTTCTCTACAGGAATATTAGGGTCAGCCATGACAATCTGCATTTATATATATATCTCGTATTAGGATAACATACTTATTAAACAATTACATACTGAAACCACGATATATACATATATAAATTAAATTATATATATCAAAATATATATCTTCTCAATAGGGCTTGTTGGTAATGTCGGAGATCTTTGGCACCGTTATAGTCGAAAGATTTTTCAAATATTTTCTCAAATGTTCATAGTTAAAAGATTTTGAAAAGTTTTGTTCAAAACCTTGGTTTTTTTTTAAATCTTTCGTTCTCTATAACGAGAGCTCTGGTACCAAACTGTAACACTCTCAATTTTCGTATCGGTATAGCGGAAGAGTCTTTTAGAGTGTTATGGGATAGCACAATAACTCCAATCATAGACAACACATAAAAATGGTTGTAAAAGGTTTAACATACATTCATTCGATAAAAAGTTTTAAAGTGTACAACAGGTCCCAAATTATACAGGTCATTAAGTTTACAAAACATAGATCGAATGAACATTTTTATTATTATGTGGGCCATCAGAGTCGATCTCCATCCGGATTACCTTCAAGCACCTAAGATAAAAACATGCAAAAATCATATCAGCGAATGCCTAGTGAATTCATAGAGTTTAATAAAACCGTTATATAAAACAATCGTTGAAATCAGAACACAAGTATAATATCAGAAGTAAGTCCTCGTATTGCTAGTCAGGCAATATATAAATCAAAGCATACATCTTAAACCGTCCATGAGACCGTAGCCTCAATATTATCATTATAGGTAATATTATCATCGTTATTAGCATCGTATCATGTCATATATTTAGATTACATTGGATTACATTTTTGGATTCATTTGGATTATTATTAGCCGCATGACATTGTTACCTTATTATCAAAACAACGGGCCGCGAACCCGACAAACAATTTGCCCATCTAAGTTAGCGTGTCGTCACAAAAATCACGATATGTAAATCTTCTCATACATAAATTCACATACCAATCAATGGGGTACGACGGGGATCAACCGTCAAGGCGCGAACTGGGGTGATCGTCCCCAAATAGTACTATCATATGCATAAGCGTCTACCAAATCTCGGTAGTTCACAATTCATGCTAATGGGACTTTGAGTGACATAACCTAACTACTAATAATCCTTTTTATCTCTTTTATTCGGTCATCGCATCATTCGGGTCCATGTCATTAAGCATACCAACGGGACTACTTGTGTTCTATTTTTATCAAAAAATAGCATGTTATCTCCCTCGCGGGTTTACAAATCATTTTATAAAATATTTAAAAGAGTGCGAGGCTATGAACTCACGTTGATAATGAAAGGCGGATTATCGTCTACGGGCGTGCTTCGGTCACGGAAACCTATATAAATAATAATCGGTCTTAGAATTTTTGTCCAATGACTTTATCAAAATAACAAATATACATATGATGATTTTTTACATATGATTATGATCAAGTGGGTTTATATATTCTTATTTACTCATTTTAGTGTTTATGTATTGGTAACTTTTTACTAGTTTACTAGTTTTACCTATTTACATGTTTTAGGTCCAATAAGCCTATTATAAGTCCATTAACTTGTATTAATCCATTTTACACTTGTATTATCATTATTTATACTTTACATGTTGAGTCCAAATGGGTTAATCCCAATAAGTAATTTTTATAAGTATTTAACTTATTTAGTTAAATTATTAGTCCAAATATGCTAACTTAGCTCGTTAATGTCCGTATGTCATATAATTCGGGTTTTATCGGTTTTTACATGTATTAGGTACTTATATATCAGTATATGACTCTTAAAAACTTTACATTAGACGGGTTTGATCGTCTAAGTTTTAATTGGCGAAAAACATTAATTTTATGGTAATAGCCGAAAAGACGTACAAATCATGTTTATAGTTTTTATAACTTATAAATCTTATTCAACTACCACTTTTATAAAGTGTCCATTTATTTAACCTTATACATATTTATATAAATGAAATATATAAGTTAGTGGGTTTTAATTCACATTTTATACTATATTATTTTGATTGCTTATATAATAGTATTAAACTTTAATTTCACAAAAATCTGATTTTTAGTTTCATCTTCACCATTTTATCATATCTTGAGTTCAATAAGGAGATAGAAGCTCATTTTTGGATGGCATAAACTTCATATTAAGTGCTACAAATAAGTTTGTTATAGCTACTGTTCAATCCATGTCTAAGTATCCTTAACAGTCCCTACAAAACAGACTATTCAGATTGGCACACTAATCTTGTTTTGATCATATCTCACTCATTTTGATGATTCCATTGCATGGCCAACTCTCACATGTGTATGACATCTAACACTTACTGTAATGGATTCCACCATGCAATTTTATCAGTTTATAACTTGGTTACTTACTGTTTTTATACAGCCAATAATTTAAGCAAGATTTTAACCTTGTTTCTTATGGTTATTCATCTTTTAAGCATATTTATCAATACTTGATCCCCACACAACATTTTTATCATCATATATTCATCATATACATATAAAATAAGAAAGAAAATACATTTGATCTTTACAAAAATAACAAGAGAAATGGAAAGGATGATCTTCTTTATCAACCAAGATTATATCTTGTTTTTTGGATGACAATAACTTGGTGAACACCAAATATATCTCCAAGATCATCAACCACCAAGATAGTTTGTAGAGAAATTAGCCCTAGGACTCAAGCAAATCACATTCTTTGTTGTTAATATGGCCACCAATCAATCAAGGCTTCAAGGTTTCTCCATAATATGGCTAGATAACATGAGATTTGTGGCTAGAAATGATCAAATGGTGGTGTTGGATGGTGAAGTGGGACGGCAAACGTAGAGAGAGAAGAGAGCTTTAGTTGTTTTGCATGTGTGTTTTTGAGAGAAAATGGTTTAGCTAAAGTGGTATTAAGAGTTTGTATACATGTGTCTTAGCTTATTAGCTAAGCTTGACACATAATGGGGTGAGGTGGAGTCCTCTTGGCCGTCCCTTTGTTAGTGGGGTGGGATAAACTTGTTTTGTCCCATCCCGCTAATTTACGGGTATTCCTCGATTCTAGTTTCCTTGATTTGCGTGCCCTCGGGTCGTTTTACGAAAAACATTTTTATAAATTAGGAAGCAAGGACACAAAACGAATCTAATAAAAATTGTCCCATCAAAAACGGAGTTAAAAAACCTAAATACGTAATCCTAAGGTTTCCGGTTTAATCGTAAAGGACGGTAAATTATGAACGTAAGCCCAAATTTAAATCCGTAAATTGTGAGTTCATCAACCAACACAAAAATAAGTTTCAAATATTATACATGCAAATAATTCATTACCTGAAAATGTTAGATTGTCACAAATACTATGCATGTGATTTGGTAAAATTAGAACTGTAACGGAGTAGGATTATTTTTAATGTGAATATGCTTGAGTAGGAGAAAGTTGTGTTTGAGGTTTTGTCGAAATTAAATATTTGTATGTAATATAGAAGTGATATGGTAAAATTATAACTGTGATGGAGTAGGATTAACACTATGATTGAGTAGAATTAATATTATGATGGAGTAAAACTAATACTATGCATGTGATTTGGTAAAATTAGAATTGTAATGGAGTAGGTGTATTTTTAATGTGAATATGCTTGAGTAGGAGAAAGTTTTGTTTGAGGTTTTGTCGAAATTTAGTATTTGTATGTAATATAGAATTGATTTGGTAAAATTATAACTATGATGGAGTATAATTAATACTATGATGGAGTAGAATTAATACTATGATGGAGAATTCATACTTCCTAAAAGTTCACACACATCTTAATTCACAATAAAAATTATCGAATCATCACTAATATCTAGGGTTTAAATAACCAAATCATGACCGATTCATCATAAATAAATCATGATCGAATGACCCAGTCGTTACTAATCTCCGATCGATACGTCATAAGCGAATCCAATCAAAATCGAAACATTGAAATTAAGTTATTGATGTTATTTAAGTGTTTCTATTGATTTAAATATGTTATATTCAGTGTTTTGTTCTAGGTCTAAAATATGGTTGAGAAAAGTTTAGATACAAAATGTGTTTAAGAAAGTTGCATACAAAGTGTTTGATGAAATGTCTCAACTAAAATTTCTTACTGTAATGCACTAAATTTATATTCTGATGTAGTTGTTTTGAACTAAAATGTGTTACTATAATGTCTCAACTAGAATTTGTTAATGTAATGTCTCAACTAGAATTAAAAACTATAATGCACTAAAATGTGTGTGATGTGCTAAAGGATGAACTATGATGTAGTAGGTTATTCTACTACATTGTTGTCTGTCATTCTATTGCATTATAGTTTTATTCTACTACATTGCAGATTCTATGTAATGAAGTAGGTTTTGTACGGTAATTCATTAGGTTTTGTACTATAACAATAGGTTATCTACTACATTATTTTACTAAACCTAATGCATTACTGTACAAAACCTACTACAAACAGAACAAAAACTACTGCATAACTTGAACTGAAATGCAGTAGGATTGTGTGTGATGTACTAAAACGTGAACTGAATGTAGTAGGATTGTGTGTGATGTATTAGAACTGAAATGCAGTAGGTTTTATATTTATAGTTTTTAATGCATTACAACTTAATATCTACCATCTTATACTTCATAATAGTTTAGATTCTAATGCATCACATAATATATTTTGGTATTCTCATGAATAAATATTTGAATTGTTGTTACATAGGAAAAACGTAGGTGACAAAGCAAGGTACATTTAACAAGCCACAAATACTAGATTGCATCCTCTAATACCAAATGATACACTCCAATTCAAAGACGGTGTGGTACAAAGAAGCATTGAACGCGTAACAAGGATTATTGGAGGATACTCGTGGATCATTTGAAAACAATGTTTAAATTTTATTAGATGTAATACTTTGGAATACTTAACGTCTACACAATATTGTACATTTTGATGATGACAGTGTTTGTTCGTACTCATATTTTATATTCTACTACATTTTTTTCTTACATTCTACTTCGTTTCTGTCTTTCATTCTACCGCATTATAATTATATTATGCTACACTACATTAATATTCTACTGCATTTCAGTCATACATCAAGCATCACAATATATTTTGTTAATGCATTAAAGTTATAAAGTAAGTACATCTCAGTTTAAAAAAAGTTAATGGATTAAAATGTATCTTATAATGCATTACACTTAAAATTAGTACATCTCACTTAAAATTCCATTACCAGAGTGAATAACAGTAAAAAAAAAGAAAAAAAAGTAGAAAAGACTATTCATTTTTGGTGTTGTAGATTCTTTTAATCGAGCTCTCTTTGGGAAATATTTTCTTTTCCTGGACTTCTTTGATGCTGGTAATAATTTGGTAAAGTCTCGGAATTGTGACATCCTTTCTATCCACATACGAACAATCAATTCTCTTCTATAGTCCTTCATCTCTTGGTCTAAACCTTGAAGAATATCTAAAACGTTTAGTAGTAATAACGTTGTAATGTAGTAAAAATAACAATGTAATATAGTATAAAAATAATTGTAATGCGGTAGAAATAAGACTATAATGTAGTAGAAATAACACTATAATGTAGTGAAAAAATGATGTAATATAACTGTGATGGAGTAAAATTATTTCTAATGTGAATATGCTTGAGCATGATAAAAATGTGTTTAACGTTTTTTTCAAAACTAAGAAATGTATTTAATACAGAAGTGATTTGGTAAAATTAGAACTGTAATGGATTAGGATTAATACTATGATGAAATAGAATTAATCTTTGATGTAGTATAACTAATACTATGCATGTGATTTGGTAAAATTAGAACTCTAATGGAATAGGATTGTATTCTAAGTGAATATGCTTGAGTAGGATAATCTTGTGTTTGATGTTTTGTCGAAATTAAGTAAATGTATTTAATATAGAAGTGATTTGGTAAAGTTAGAACTGTGATGGAGTATGTTATACACTAAACTTATAAACAATAAAGCAGTTCCACTCCATCATTATTCTACTCCATCATAGTTTTAATTCTACTCCATCATTACTAACTGTTATAGAATATCATGTAGACATTTTATCTACTCCGTCACAGTTCTAGTCGATCATTATTAATTATGATAGAATATCATGTAGACATTTTATCTACTCCATCACATATTAAATTCTACTACATCACAACTAGTCCATCACAATACAAACCTACCACATCACAGTAAGTAACCTACTGAATCACAGTTATAGAATATCATTTAGACATTTTATCAAACACATCATAGGCAGGTTCCATATATACGTTTTCATCTATTTTTCTCTAAAATTCATCCTATATTCGGTGAAAAACACGATATACTCTAAGTAACTCCGAAACATTGTGTAACTCAAAAACTATAATTCATAAGAATTAGAAAAAGCTAAACCTTGAATAACTAATAGATGAAGAACTACAATCGTTACTTGTTGATGAATTAGTCACCATCTTCAACTACAATGCTTCACAATGATCTTCAAAAACAACAACTAATGGTGGTTAGAGTTGTTGATGTTGCAGATGGTGATGATCGTAGAGTCATGACTGATCGGAGATGGTGAACTATCGTGAGTGATCAAAGATGGTCGTAAGTGAGTAATTGGAGATGGTAGATATGACAGAGATCAAAGATGATCAGAGATGGCCAGAGATGATCAAAACTTGAAAATGCGTCTTTTACAATGCGTCCTATTACATAGTGTAACGCCAACCTATAAAAAACATAGACTTGTGAGTAACATCTTCAACTAAATTATAATTTATATTCTACTACATGAGAGTTTATACTGTATAGGAATATAATTTTTACTTCATCAAAGTGTAAATTTTAATACATTATAGTTAACTTAGTTTATTAACAATCTTAATACATCAATGCCTAAAACATATAGTGTTAACTCTAGTTTATTAACAATCTTCGTTTAAGTTCTAACTCTACTCCATCATAGTGTTAACTCTAGTCCATCATAATAATAAATCTACTTCATCACTAAGTACCTAACTATAATGTAAGTACCATACAAATTCTAACAATAATTATATCATACAGTAGCTAGGAATATAAAACACAATACACTAGTTGAATATAAGAAAACTATTTTTTTACTCTAGTCTTAATTCTACTCCACTTAAGTCTTAATTATACTCCATTGTAGTCTTAATTATACTCCATCGCAGTTTTAACTCTATTCCATGATGTTGGAAATACGTTTTACGTATTAGAAAGGATCGGTCACTCCAACAATAGTCTAAGTAGTAACTCATAGTTTAGATAACTTATTATTAAACAAACAAGGCCAAGCCAAGCCTACAACTTGTGTAGGCCGGTGACCCAATGTAAGCCCAAGCCCATCTCATGGGCTTGGGTATATAAACCCTCTCCTTAGTTGGAGAGGGTGTTGATTCACATTATTTACACATAGTTTAAGGTGTTTCTTCTCACTTTCTCTCTCTAAGTGTGTGTGTGTTCTCACCATCTTTCTATCTCTTTCTATCTCTAAACATAAGCAAGATTTACAATATCTTACAAATGGTATCAAGAGCCATGGGGTGATTGTATTGTTTATGTATTTGTGTTCTTGATTTTTTTTGTGCCTATTTTGATCTATATCATTCGAACTAATTTTAATTGTGTTTTTATGGTTTTTTCTTGATATAAATCTTCTACATAGTTTAGAGAGAGAAAGAGATAGAAAGACGGTGAGAACACATACACTTAGAGAGGGAAAGTGAGAAGAAACACCTTCAACTATGTGTAAATAATGTGAACCAACACATGTATCAACTACCCATGCCATTCCTATTGATGATAAAGAGGATGATGATGATCACGATTTGGAATTCGCTCAAATGCGTGAACTTCCATTCTTTGGTGTACCAATTCCCGACCATAATCAAGCTGGGTCGTCCACCTTAGAGGAAGCTTCTAATACGGTCTACTCCAATCCACGGATTCGTGAACATGATAGCAAGTGGACAAAGGATCATCCTATAGATTTTATTATTGGTGACCCTAATCGTCTGATATCCACACGAAGTTAGTTACAAGAAAGTGCAATGTTTTGTCATTTTGATGCTTTTCTTAGTGAAGTTGAACCTAAGACGTGGCAACAAGCATTTACCCAATCTTGTTGGATAGAAGCTATGCAACAAGAACTTAATGAATTTATACGTCTTGATGTATGGGAACTTGCCCCATGCCCGGATCAAGGGCAATTACTCACTTTGAAATGGGTTTACAAGGTGAAACTCGAAGAGTTAGGCGGAATATTGAAGAACAAAGCTTGACTAGTAGCTCGTGGATACAAGCATTTATTCGGCATCGACTTTATGGAATCCTTTGCACCTGTTGCCCGTTTGGAAGCTATTAGACTATTCCTTGCTTATGCAGCCCACATGAATATGATCGTCTATCAGATGGATGTGAAGTTGACATTTCTTAATGGTGAAATCAAGGAAGAGGTCTATGTTCAACAACCGGATGGTTTTGTAAATTCTAAATATCCTAATCAGGTGTACAAGCTTAAGAAGGCTCTCTATGGGTTGAAGCAAGTTCCATGCGCATGGTATGATCTATTATCACATTTCCTCATTACACAAGGCTTCGATAAAGGAAAGGTGTATCCCACGATGTTCATTCAGAAACGAGGTAAAGATATGATTATGGTACAAATATATGTTGATGATATTATATTTTCTGCCTTGACCCAAACCTTATCCGATGAGTTTGTGACACTCATGTATTCCAAGTTTAAGATGTCAATGATGGGCAAGGTATCATTCTTCTTAGGTCTTCAGATATATCAAAGTCCCAGAGGCATCTTTATCAATCAATTCAAGTATGCCCTTGAATCTCTTAAGAAATATAAGATGGAATCTTGCGACCCCGTCGATACTCCAATGGTGGAACGAACTAAGCTTGATGCAAATCCACATGGAGTTGTCGTTGATCCGACACTTTATCGTGGAATGATCGGTACCCTTCTGTATATCACAGCTAGTCGACCTGATCCCAGTTTGCTATATGTATGTGTACTCGGTATCAAACTCGGCCTACTGAGTTACACATAGCTACTGTTAAACGGATCTTTCGGTATCTTAAAGGAACCATTAATCGGGGACTTTGGTATTCGAAGGTCTCTTCGATTCTACTTATGGCATATGCAGATGCGGATCACACGGGTTGTCAAGATACACGGCGTAGCACGAGTGGAACTTTGCAACTACTAGGAGATAGACTAATCAGTTGGCCATCGAAAAGGCAGAAAAGCGCTGCAATTTCAAGTACGGAAGCAGAATACATAGCTATGTCTGGGTGCTATGCTCAAATTCTTTGGATGAGATCACAATTAACCGACTATGGTCTAGGTTTCAACAAAATTCCGATGTATTGCGACAACAAGAGTGCAATTGCCTTATGCTGCAACAATGTTCAATTCTCCCGGTCGAAGCATATTGACATTCGCTACCACTTCATCAAGGAGCAAGTGGAAAATGGAGTGATCGAGCTTTACTTTGTCTGATCTGAGTATCAATTGGCGGATATTTTCACGAAGGCTTTAGATCGCGCTCGAATTGAATTTTTGGCCGACAAGCTAGGATTGAGAACTTTCTCGCCTGAGACTCTAAAGGAATTGGTAGATGAAGCGAAACAATAGTTGTGGTAAACTATTCTCCGTATCCTTGGTGACCATCTGTATATATTGTTTATATTTTTATCCACAAAAGCAAAATACAAAAATATTAAACCATATAAAAACCATAAAAATTGAAAAATTTAGAAAAATCCAAAAATATTTTTACTTTATTTTTCAAAGGAATGTCTTTTGGTACAATAATATTTACGGCCTTAGAAATGTCGATTAATATTGACATGGCGCCATAAATAGAGTTCGTACAAAATTTGTAAATATTTCATAAAACATGCCCATATGGCTTGTAGTTATTTCTGACTGCAACCCGTTTTTCACATTAAAGTCAAGTATTTCTTATGAAAGCTTTGGCTCTCAACGGGAATTAATTTTCTCGGGAAAGGTTTACTTTAAAACCTTGAAAGGGATCAAGTTTACTTTATAACTTGGTCTAACACAAATCTATGTACGCATCAGTGCATTTATTTGTTAAAACAAGAGAAATCTTGTTTTTATGAAGCTATCATCTCTACAACCATAGCTATCTACAATTGGTATTTACATACTCGACGATGCGGCTACTCAAACGACGACTACAGCTCTTTCGATAGAACACGGGTCAACAATTGAGGGGGAGCAATTGTCAAGTACTCAGAATCTTCGATGCCGACAGTGCCAAGTTCACTAATTGGTGTCAAGACAACAATACCAATCGTACATGTGGTGTCAATAGATGACTTCAGACGTGACAAGGCAACCATTATTTTCCGACAAGAACCATTTGATCTTATCATATGATGTTCTCATCAATCAGGTCCAACCTTGTCAATTTATTCTAATATGGTGTATCTGTGATCATTTTACTAATCGGTATCATATATCCACATTTGGTAGCATGAAGATAAAACGGACTTGCATTTTTCTTCCCAAAGATTTTCTTAAAATATTATTAAATCAATTGATATTAAAAACATCGATTGGGTTAATATTTTTAATATGGGGGAGAAAATGTGATTTCATAATAGGAAATGATTAATCACAAATGGTTTGACTTAACGTGATAGCTCATCCCGACATGTGCGAAATGTTTTTGAATATCGTGACATATGTTATGGGGGAGAAAAATGGATTTCCTATATCAGAATGGATTTCATGGTGATTTATACTTACCCACAACCCATTTATTTCACGACGATGAAGATCGTGGTGACATAAGGATGGTAGGATAGGTTAAAGTCCAATGATTCTTCTAGAACCGGAGGAATCTTCCCAAGGACATTCCATAGCTAGAAATAGTAGTCCTTAGGAAAGATGGAGAAAGATTGTGAACGTAGCTGAATGCCGACCAAGTACTTAAGTTAGAATGGAACAGTCACAACAAGGTACTAGTTATGACGTATTGGTAAGCATTGAAAGGGTTGAAGAATGAAAAAAAATTGTAAAGATAAAGGGTCTAAAGAAAGAAGCCCTCCTTACAACCATATGTAGAAACCGGGTCAACACATATGCTACTGAGATCATTTTAAGGATGCTCGATACTGAAGATAGACATCATGGACCCAGTGATGCAATGCACAAGCCATCCCAGCTAACTCAGATATATCTTAAAAGGTATTTGTTTTAATCACACGGAGATCAACACATTATCTATCGATTTATTCACTCCGAGTAAATTGGTATTGAAATGGTGGCACTCCTCTCCATCCTCCGATCAATAAAATCCAAAATGCACGATCGAGTCTAGAGCCATTTGAGATCAACAAATATCTCATTAGGACACACTTCCTTATTTCCTTTCTTCTTCACACACTGTGAAAACTAAGAAAGATATTTAGGGTCCTACGCAAAATCTTCATGATCTTGCCTAAACATCCGAGTAATATGAAAGTATTACAATAAAGATGGAAATCCTTCTTGAGCGAACATTCAAAATCTCATGGTAGGTTACTTGTACGATTCTTTATGAATCAAACTTGTGATAACTAGAAAGCAACAGTTGTTTAATTCTTAATTGAATTTAAACAAGTTCCAGGCGTCTACGCAATATCTCAGTGATCTTGCCAAAACACTCAGAGTGACATCCTAGTGTTCACAATGATGAGTGGAAATCCTTCTAGTGTTAACATCAAACAGCACTTGGTAGGTAACTTGCAAGATTCTACATGAATCAAGTTTGTGACAACTGGAAAGCAACGATGGTGCGATTCTTTAATGAATCAAACTTTTTCCAGGAATCGGAATTGACGGCTTCAATCATGCGGATAATTTTATCCAAATGATTCACTCTTTACGTTCGAAGTCAGCTTTGGACGGTTGAGTAAAGAGAACGGGTTTACCCGCGAAATCTCTGACCTTATCCTTAATACCAAATTTTTGACCTTATCCTGAATACCAAATTTCTGACCTTATCCTGAATACCAAATTTCTGACCTTATCCTGAATACCAAATTTTTGACCTTATCCAGAATAATAAATTTCTGACGTTATCCTGAATACCAAATTTCTGACCTTATCCTGAATACCAAATTTCTGACCTTATCCTAAATAATGAATTTCTGACCTTATCCTGAATACCAAATTTCTGACCTTATCCTGAATACCAAATTTCTGACCTTATCCTGAATAATGAATTTCTGACCTTATCCTGAATAATGAATTTTTGACCTTATCCTGAATACCAAATTTCTGACCTTATCCTGAATACCAAATTTCTGACCTTATCTTGAATAATGAAATTTCTGACCTTATCCTGAATAATGAAAAACAAAGCTTATCTAAAATCCCTACTGCACCTTGTTCGAAATATGACTCTATCTAATCCGGAATGAATGATGAACTGATCCGGAATAAAGGATAAGTGATTTAATGCTTTTGTGTATCTCATTGAGTGTTGTTCGTACTCGATTCAATTTGAATTGATCACGGTTTAAGGTGGAATAGTTGTCTTTGTTCACAAAAAGGGAAAGGTTTGTCGTCGTTTTTAACTAATTAAAACACAAGATGAAAGCTAGAAAAGATCAAACTAAAAATAAAGACTTAAAAATAAATGACGATAAATTAAAACGTAAATAAAATATAAACTTGAAAATAAAACACTTTTAAAATAAACTAAGAAAAGACAAGTTAAAATAAAGCTTGAGAAAAAAATGGCGGGAAAAGAAAGTTTGAAGTTTAAGTTGGAACAAAAATGATTCAATTCCTCAATGATGAAAGGGTAATAATTCCGCAATGTGAAAATGAAATAATTCCGCAAAGATTAGAATTGGCAAAAATTCCGCAAAGAGAAATGGCAATAATTCCGCAAAGAGAAATGAAGACAAATCCGCAATCCTTAAAAACTTATAATTCCGCAAAGAGAAATGGTAAAGATTCCGCAATGCTTATTAACATTCAATTTCACAAAGCCTTAAAACACGTAATTCCGCAATACGGGCAAAGAACAATTCCGCAATACTTAAATACTATATGATTTCGCAATGCAAAATAAGATACAATTCCGCAATGTTTAAAACATTGCGGAATTATGGCAACTGGTTCGATTTCGCAAAGCAACAAAGGGATCAATTCCGCAATATTCAAATATTGCGGAATTTATGTAGATTTTCCGAAAAAGAAGGGATCTCGGGAAAAGGACGATTTTAAGCTCTTTTTTAGCAACTTTTGAATGATAATAAGCCAATAAAAACAACAATAAGCTAACCACAAATCCTAGACGAATGATAAAACTTATAAAACTTTAAAACACGAATCAAGAACACGAAAAGTAAAAGATCTTATTGTGACGAAATGAAAAGAGATGAAATGGATGAAGAACTAGATTAATGATGAAGAAAATAAACAAGATTATAAAAGATTAAGATCAAAACAAAGATTAAACTCACAAAAAGAAAGATTAGATTAAAGAAAGAAAGACAAAGATGAAGTTTTTCTAGTGAGAGAAATTAAAACACTTTCTCTCTCTAAAAACTAGAAACTACTAAAAAATGACTAACTCAAAAATAACTAACACCCTCCTAATGACACATTAGGAGGGTATTTATAAGAGAAGGGGAGGTGTGTTGGTGAGATGCTTTCTTCTTTCTTTTTCTTTGTCTTCTCGCCTTTTAATTAAATTTGATGTTCTCGACTTTGGCTCAGGATTTGTCGAATGATAAAATGAACTTGTCTTCTAATTTTCTTCTTTTAGAAGACTTGGTTCTTCGACTTCGTTAAACGTCCGTCTTTAGACTTTTTCTTCGATATATCTTCAGAATAGGCCTTTGACTTCCGTTCTTCTTGCACTTTTGATCTTTTGACTTCGTCTTTTGTCTTTTTCTTTGATAAAAGCCCGTGAAAGCCCATGTTTTATTCCTTATTCATATTTTTGTCCTAATACACAATAAAAACACAAACCACGAATAATTCTGACTTTTACGACATAAAATACACGTTTTAGCTTGGTTTATCCTTGTTATAAGTGGTAAAGGATAAGTGTTTTCACACTTATTAAATCCCCTACACCTGACCATTGCAATGCCCTCATGCAATGCATAATTTCAAAGCATAGTAAAACATTTCTCATCATAATTAACCCATCTTGGCCTTTATTTAATACTAGACAATAAGGAAACCAAAAAGATTAGAAAATTACAAAATGCTAGAAGGAAGAACAAGTAAAGATATCGAAGACTTACATTAGGGCTTTGGTTATCATGAATGTTCATCATCCTCAACTTTCACGTTCCCCGTACCAAGCTTAAAAACGAGATCATTGTTATTATAAGTTAGTAAGCTAACACTCACTTATGTGGCCCAATTATTCACTTAGACTCCCTTATTCCTAGGTGTATCTCTTATATTTTATTGTTGTCTTAAATGATCACGAGGAAGCATTGTTGACTTATTTCGATAGTTATTTAGGCTGAAAATAAAGTAGGACGATTTAATTAATAGTTAGCTAAAGGACAAAATATTTTAAAACTGCTTCTAGGGACCTCATAAAGTTAATATCTTGCCATAACTCGCTTCACGATTTGAGACCTTTCTCGGACCGACATTTGGCAACGACTTCATACTTCGAATCTTGAGAGACGTTCTTGAAATAATGGTCTTCTCTTCGTAATGGGAATTTCTTCACTTGAAGTTTTTGAGAGATTCTTCATAATTGGACCACGACTTCTTTATTTTTCTCCAATCTTTATTTTGGATTTTGATATACAACGATCCGCCTCCTTTTAGGACTTGGATCTATTTATCCTCATACCTTGCTAGGGTCTTTTCGGATAGACTTCTCCATGATCTTTAGGGGAGTATTTTCTTTTCGTCGTGTGTCTTGATCCTTCATATTGATTTTTGATAAATGATTCTTCACATCACTTTGGATCTTTAGCAACAAAATGTAGCCCTCATACCTTGTTAGAGTCTTTTTGGACTCGCCAATCTTCGCATCCCGCTTCAATAAGTTATGTCTTGGCTATGAACTCTAATTAATATCGAGCAACTTTTAAACGATCTTGTGCTAGAAGCTAAGTAACTTTTCAAATTGTACAACCTTACTTATTGTATTTAAATTTATTAACAAGCGATAGGAGGAAAAGCTCATAATCAACTCACATAAATTCATGAAATAATACCAAACTTATAATTGACTCTATCATCTCTCGTTCTCCATAATTTAAAATCTCATGGAATGAGACACGTGGATGCTTAGCCTATTAAATCAAAGTTTTGGGTATTCAAGTCATCTATAGGATCTTGCAACTTCTTAGACTTTTTCAAGTTTAGAATTTGCATTTTAAAGTTCCCTTGATAAACGACTTTCTAGGATCAATTATGGGAACTTGCGAAAAGTTCTTGTTCTTAACCCGTAAGAGATAAGACTTTAGCGTTTTAAACTTCCCTATATAAAAGCCTAGCAGAACTTGACTTAAACACGTTAAGGATACTAGCTAGAGTAAAATTGGATAAGTAAACTCGGGTTGAGTCAAAAGATTCATGACGGGCCTAATATATCGAAGACATCTAAACTCATTAAAACCGTTTTATTTTTCTTTATTCTTGAAATGAAATATATACATACGATGCAATAAAAGTAAATAACTGAAAAATACTGCTAGGCCAAAATAGATCAAAAATCTTGAAAAATGTCGAAAATTTAAATTTTCCGGTTAAGATGAGGACAAATTCATGGAAAATCCCACTTAACTTCGATAGAAGTCCCCCTACACTTGATATAGACATTGCCCTCAATGTTTAAGCATGTGGGAATAAACTCCCTACACTTAGAACATTGTGCACTTTGTTTAAGTCTTGCTAAGGAAGAGACAACTAAAGTGGTTTCTATTTTAATATTGAATAATATAAAATAGTGAATCAAAAGAGTTTAGGATAGAACTGGGAAGAAGGGAACACGGGATCACGGGTCGTCAAATATCATCAAAAGTGGTTCTTTGAAAGCTTTATGTGACAATCCGTCAATTTACGATTGATATTTTATTCTCAAATATTATTTGAAAATATTATTTTAATGATACAATATGAACTCACTTATTTTTGGGAAGAAATTTGGATTTACGTCTCGGAGTAGCATCGACTACGTCTAAACCGGAGGATTCAACGTTACGTGCTTACGTTTACATACACCGTCCTTGGTGACAGTCCAACATTTCAGAAAATAAATTTATCCGTGAATATTATTTTGGAGTTTTAAATTTGTGTTGGTTCATAAACTCACAAATTTACGAGATGAGATTAGGACTTACGATTTTATTTTAACGTCCTTTACGACTAAACCGGAAACCTTAGGATTACGTATTTACGTTTTCGAACTCCGTTTTTGATGAGACAATTTTTATTGGATTCGTTTTGTGACGTCGATTCATAATTTATAAAAACGTTTTTCGTAAAACGACCCGAGGGCACGCAAATCGAGGAAACTAGAATCGAGGAGTACCCGTAAATAAATGGGATGAGACAAGTGGGACACTTGTTCCACCCCACTCCAAAACCGGCCCAAACTAGCACCTCAACACACATGGTGTCAAGTTTTCACTTGAGAAGTATACACTTGTCCTAAGTTGCTTACAAACTAAGCTACTTACCACTTGCTAACTCAAAACCATCAAACCTTCACATACTTCTCATTTGCAACATGCAAACAACCATCAAAACTCTCTCTACTCTCTCAAAAGTGCCGTCCCATATCTCTCCCAAAAACACCCTTTGATCTTGATTCAACCATGAAACCATATGTTATACTTGCATATGTTGAAGCCCTTTTAAAACCCTATTGATTGGTGGTACTTATAACATCCAAGGAGGAGTATTCATGATGTCTTGGGGCTGATTTTTCCACAAGGATTCCATGGAGCATGGTGGTCTTGAAGATGGTCTTGGCTATGCACAAGTTTCTCCATCAAATTCCATGTTTTGATCACAACCAACATCAACTTGGTGGTATAAAGATTGTCCTCCTCAACTTCTTGTTAATTTGATTATGTAAACATGTATTTTATTTCCTATTGTATATATTTATGATGATTATATGATGATAAAAATGTTATGTGGGGATTTGTTGTTGATAATCATGGATAAAAAGGTGAAAAACCATAAGAAACAAGGTTAAAATCTTGGTTAAATTTGATGGCTGTATAAAACAGTAAAGAAGTATGTCATAAACTGATAAAATGATGAAGTGGAATAGATTTACAGTAATCTATGGGTCTTGTACACATGTGAGAGTTTACCATGCAATGGAATCAAAGTAATGAGGGAGATATGATCAAAACAAGTTTAGGGTATAAATCTGAAGTTACTGTTTTGGACGATTTTTAGAAAACATTTAGATGATGATTCAACAGTAGCTATAGGAGAGTTAAATGTAGCACATATCATGTAGTTTATGTGATAAAAATTTGAGCTTCTATCTCCATATAGAACTCAAGATATGGCAGTTTTGGTGAAGATGAAGTTAAAAATCAGATTTTTGGAAATTAAAGAATAATACTATTATATAAGCACTCACATTTTAATATATAAAATGTAAAATAAAAACCCACTAACTTATAAAACTTATTTATATAAATATATATAAGAGGTTAATCAAATGGATAAATTATATAAATGGTGGTGAAATAATGTTTATAAGTAATAAAAACTATAAACATGATTTTTACGACTTTTTCGGCTATTGCCGTAAAATTAACGTTTTTGTTAAATAAAACTTAGATGGTTGGACCCGTCTAATGAAAACTTTATAAAACTTATATACTGATATATAGACATGTATAACAAGTAAAAACCGATAAAACCCGAACTATAGGGCATACGGACATTAACAAGTTAAATAAACATATTGGACTAATAAATGGACTAAATAGGATAAAAACTTGTAAAAAGAATCTATTGGGCTTAACCCATTTAGGCCCAACTTGGAAAGTATACATACTGATAATATAGGTACAAAATGGATTAAAATAAGTTAAATAACTTATAATAAGCTTATTGGACTTAAAACACGTAAATAGGTAAAACTAGTAAACTGGTATAAACGTTATCAACATATAACACTAAAATGAGTAAACGAGAATATGTAAACCCACTTGATCATCATATATATATAATCATCATATGTATACATAATTGGTATTTTTATAAAGTCATTGGACATGAGTCTAAGACGAGTATTATTTGTCTAGGTTTCCGTGACTGAAGCACGCACCGTACGTCCGAATTGCCGATAACCCGCCTTCCCATATCAACGTGAGTTCATAGCCTCGCACTCTTTTAAATGTTTTTATAAATGTTTTATAAACCCGCGAGGGAGATTACATGTTAGTTTTTATAAAATAGGACACCATTTGTCCCGATTGTCTGTTTATTGATTTTGGACCCGAATGATTGAATGACCCGATTGTATGACCCGATAAATGATTAAAGGACCCGATAAATGAAAATAAATAGATTATTAAAGTTAGGTTATGTCACTAAAAGTCCCATTAGCATGAATTGTGAACTACCGGGAGTTGGTAGACGCTTATACATTTAATAGTACTATTTGGGGACGATCACCCCAGTTCGCGCCTTGACGGTTGATCCCCGTCGTGCCACATTGATTGGTAAGCGAATTTATGTATGAGAAGATTTCCATAGCGTGACCTTTGTGACGACACGCTACTTTAGATGGGCAAAATTGGTATCGGGTTAGCTACCCGTTTTTTGTTTTAGTAAGGTAACAATGTCATGCGGCTTGTAATAATCCAAAACTTAACGAAATACTACTAGACGCTCCGAATTACGAGGTATTGCCTGACTAGCAATACCGGGTCATACTATTGATATTATGTTTGTATTTTGGTTTTCATAACCATACTCATATAACGGTTTTTATTTTCATACAACGTCATAAGACGTATTGTATGATGTTTTTTTTACGACATTGGCTCGTATATTGATTTTAAGGCAAATGCCTATATTATGATTTTCGATAAGGATTTGTATAAAATGATTTTGGTTATTTTACGGCCTATTACAAAGATTTGTACGAATTGATTTTTGGTACTAATTTTATACCAAAGTTATATTGATGGAATTTACTAAACTCTATGAATTCACTCGGCGTTATCGCTGACCTTTTCTTTTAACATGTTTTATCTCAGGTACTTGAAGGTAATTCTCGGGAAGACGACAAGAATTCATGGCCCGCACCTAAACAATATTTTCCATTCAAATAATTTGTAAAACTTTGTATGAAATATAATGACTTGGGACCGATGTAACTTTGATATTTATGAATGAAAATGATTTATTATTAAACGACGCGATTTTTATGCGTTGTCTATGATGTGAGTAATGTGCTGTCCCGTAACAACAACTAGTCTTCCGCTGTATTGAATTGTATAAATTTGGGGGTGTTACAGTTTGGTACCAGAGCTCTCGTTATAGAGAACGAAAGATTTTTAAAACTAAGGTTTTGAATAAAACTTTTCAAAATCTTTTAACTAAAAACATTTTCCTAAAAATGTCTAAAAATCTTTTGACTATAACGGTGCCGAAGAATTCCCGAGTTACCGACAAGGCCAAGACTGAGAAGTGTTATTTTAATATATATATATATATAACTTGGATTATATATATATATATATATATATATATATATATATATATATATATATATATATATATATATATATATATATATATATATATATATATATATATATATATATATATATATATATATATATATATATATATATATATATATATGATGTAATTTTATTACATGATTGTTTGATGATTATTTTGATTTTTATACGAGGTATTTATACGACGTAGATTGTCACAAGTAACCCTAAATCCCCTAGTAAATTAATCGAAGCTATTCTCGTAGGAATTCTAGCTATCCTAGATCTAAACCAAGTTGTGGATATTTATGATCCCAACAAATGGTTGATATTCATAGAAATGTAAATATTAGTTGATTGCGATATTGAAAAAGGATTGGCGAGATTAAATCCGATATCGATGTCATGACGATCTTTCCTTATAGAGTGGAGTTTGACAAAACGTTACCACCTAGAAAGATGTCATCTGATTCGTTGTCATCCAATTCTTAAATTTGAAATCGAAAGGGTGAATGTTGCACTTGAGGCTGTCATTGGAACCATTACCCAAAAGCCTCATGCCACAAATACCTTTCCGAGAAGTCTAGTTGAATGATCAAGTCATTTTATATTAATGACTCATTTGATAATTGTTGTTGTAAGAGCTATAGGATTAGAAATTAAGTGTTGATTCATATTGAGATTATATTGCCTTTACAAGGCCTAAGAATAAGATTGAAAGTATTGGAAAATGAGGTAGGATATTGAATTGAGTATAAATGTGGTTGAAACTTGAATAAAGTAAAATTTAACCCATATGAAATATGAGATTGTTAAGAGGAAGTCGTTAAGTTCTGTGATTAGATTATAAGGATTTAATTGATTGTAGGTTTGTGTTAAAGGTTGTTCCTAGGCCATTGTCCACTAATGAGGATGCCTAGTGTCCAATAAATAAATTGAAGAAATCTTCTTCTGAATTGGGACCGATGGATCTTCTGGGACATGTGGAACACCTAATGACTCTTGTAGATTAGTATTCATTGTGGTATCTTATAAAAATCCCTAACTTAACTAAGATATCAGTTGGTAGGATGAGTTCTGAGAATTGTATGACATAGTGACACGTAATGTGTTACGGTACAATTTTGACTTGTTTGTGATTAATGAAAAAGAATACCTTTGATTGCTAAATTCTACATGTATTAATGTTATCTATCTTTTATTGCTTCATCCTAATGTTCACATTAGTGATGCAACCATTGAACAAGTACTCATCTTGATTTGAGTTACGTTGTGGATCATTCTTCGTGAGTGCCATCGAGATCATGAACCTCATGATTATTTGGCTAAGCTCATTTCCTATTATATCGTAGTTAATTCTTGGTGAACAAACTTTTCATCACTCTTTTGCAGATCACTAATTGTTTTTATAAAGTTAAAACCATATCCTTTGAGAAAATTTAATTTTCATCACAATAAGGATTATTCAAAGTGAGATTTATAAGTGATTGATATCAAAATGAAGTTGTTTATGAGACGCTTTGGAAAACTTATTTGTTTTCATAACAAAGAAAATCTTTGTAAATTTATTTTTGGTTCTTATTTAAGAATTAAGCATGAAAATGTTTTTAAACATGATGTTAAAATTTTGACGAACTGAGTATTGCATTGTTGATCTTGAAATTGTATATAGTTGCGCGCCTACATACAATTTGGAATGGACTATGCAAGACTGATTAGTAGTCACCATAAAACTAATGAATAAACACTACATTTTCCTTGAAGATTGCGAAAGATTTAAAATTTATGAGATCTGCAAGAAGTGAAAAATAGGGACATAGTGTTAGGGATACCTACATATGTGCCTGTAGCATCTATTCTTCTGAGTTGAATTTACTCATCTGTGGAAATTGTCTTATTTGACGATTGACAATTCTTTCTTGTACAATTCTCCTGTAGTGAGATTCTTAGGAAAAGTATTTGATTACCGAGTGTTGATACCTGATTGGATGTATCGACGTTCCTATCATTTCTTTTGATTTGATTTCATTTGAATGACCTGGGTAACGATCCGAGGAGCTTTCGAATGCGTACTCGAATTATGAAAACATGGGATATATTAATATTCATTAAATGTTTTCGTCTGTATCTGATTTGAAATTCTCTCGCATAGATTTTGCGTTGACCTTACTCTTTAGATGAAAGTTGTGTCTCCATATATCCTTGAATTCGTGAAGGATTATGAATTATTATTAGACTTTTGAGAAGTTCACATCTTATCGACGGCAATGAAACTGGAAAGTTGATAGTGCCAGTAGAATGGATTGATTGATTATGACATGACGACATTGTCTTAATTGATGGGAACTCGAGTAGAAATCCCCTAAAAGATAAGATGTTGATTATCAAAAGTGATCTAAATAATTCTTGATGGATGCTTGTATCCTGCATTTAGACTTGAGATTATACCGTGAATGGTTGTGAACTAGTTATAGATATTGTAATCTAGAAGAACATAATATGAATTTATTAAAAGATGTTTATCTTATCTGAAACTTTAGGAAGTATTTGTTGGTAAATTAACTAGAGTTTTGCCATTAAGGCAAGTTGAATTTGGTATTGATTATATTCTCGGTGCTGCACTTGTGGCTTGTGCACTGTGCGTCAGCACCATCCAAATTAAAGGAATTACCGTACAACTGAGAGAGTTGTCGGAGAATGATTTTATTCTACCAAGCCTGTCATCCTGAAGACCTATGGTGTTATCATTCCTTATATTTATAGATTATTGTGAATGAGTAAATTGACAATCGAAAACGATGTCCATAACTCGAAATGGAAGATTTGTTCGATCATTTACAAGGTTCTAGCGTATGTTTTAAAGATTTGATCCACGGCATGGTTATCATCAACTTCGCATCCGCGAAAAATATTATCTATTCCAATCACTACATCCAGAACTTGTAATGAATATTATGAGTTTCATGTTATGTCGTTTGGATTGACTAATGCACATGTAGCATCCATAAATTTGGTGAATCACGTGTGTAGGCTGTAATTTGATAAATTCATGCTTGTGATCATTAAGGACCATTTATTTGTTTATAAGTATAAGAAGGAGTTAATAATTAGTTATAGACTGCCCTAAATTGGCCGAACAATTAAAACCTGTACTTTGAATATTTAACATATGACTTAAGACTTAATTCTTTACATGATTTAACCATGTGATTAATGGATAATGGAAGCTATATTGACTTTACAAAGATTAGAACCATTAACGCTTAGGGATTTAAAACTTAATCCTTTACAAAAAAAATGACCATTGGATTAATAATGGTAAGATGTATGCATATAGACTCTTCAAAAATTAAGAGCCCTTTTAAGACTTTGGATTTTACCAAAAATAAATGGAAATATGTTTTGACAAATATTTTAACAAAGGATTTTAAGGGATTATTCCCTTATACACAAACCATTTAACTAAACTTCTGTTTAGGGGTAAATGTTTGTGTATACTTCTAGACAACTTAAGAAGGACTGAGTAAAACCATTTATACCATAACCTGAAATTTGAAACGATAATTTTTGCTTTTCAACTAAGAAAATTTTGACCAAAAGTATAACCAAAGATTTTTCAAATATTTACGAATCTTATTAATTATTTTCGATAAATCAGCAAAAATCTTGTTAATTAAATTCAAATTTATTTTGAACATTTTATATAATTGGTCGAACTAAGAAATTTAAAATCTTTACGTTTACGTTTCATAAAAATTAACTAATAATTATTTAATTAATTATAATAATTATCGACGCTTTAGACGACGGATTGAGTAAAACGGATAAAGATAATAGTAAAGACGAAACTAAAAGATAGAAGATACGAAGAAAGAATTTTGAATAAATACGGTTGTGATATTTATTTCATTAGGAAGGTGAACGTAATTACTGACGCATAATATAGAAAGAATATCTGAGTGAATTGTGGACATGATAATTACATCCTCATGAGAAGTGAATATAGATACTGACATAGTATATAAAAAGGATAAAGAAACAATTAGGACATGTTCCTTAATAATGAAGGTGCAAAATAAAGTGCCGAACAATATAAAATAAACGATGCTTGTAAGAAGGATAATATAGATGATAAAAAGATTTCACGGCTAGTGTGAACCATTAGAATTAAGAAGCCGATGGCGTTAAATGTATAAAAGACCACATGTGATTGTCTAAATATGGAGGATTATGAGATATAGTTATGTTGGAATTTGTAAGTATAAGTATTATATGTATGTCATTTTTGACTAAAAGTATCCTTGTCTGAATAAGTTGTACTAATGACAATTATGAAGGCAGACATCGCCTCATACATTAGTAAACGTCTAGCTATTGTAAAGGTCATCATCTGAATTTGATTCGATTTAGGTCATCGTCGACAGACTGACCAAATCTGTTAATATCATTCTCGTTAATGATAAATGCAAAAGAGTTATGTAAACATAGCGTGCCTGTATCGATCATCTATATCAAGATCCTCGCTTCGCATCGAATTTCTAGAGATTTGCTCAAAAATCATCGAGAACGAACCTTGATGAGAGTACTATGTACCACCCCAAATCGAAGGGACGAGGTAAAGTAATGATACAAGGTAATACTAGTGCTGTTCTATGTTTGAATGATTGACCTTTGGTAATAGACCGTATAATCGTTTTCCTTTGGAGAGATTATCATTGATAATCATCGTGTTAGAATTGAGATCGAATCTTGTTAGGATCTAAATCTTAGAGCATTTGTAAGCAGGAGTTGAGATAAAGACACCCTACATACACCCATTGTGAGTTGGACATGTCTTTTAGGTTTAAGGTTTCCTATGATGGCAAACCTAACCTTGCAAAATACCCGACCCGCGAGATCTGAAATGATTGTTGAAATTAGGATTTGATTATTAACTGCCGATAGTGGGCAAGAGGTTATGTGAATGTGAAATGTAGATCTTGAAGCGCCAAATGGGTAGCGAAGTTATGCCACAATTTTTAACCTTGGAAAAATGAATTCATGATCTGACAAATCATGGGATATAAGTCCCCGATTGTATGGGACCATTGAGATGATGTAAAAATTGGGATTGAAAGGCATATAAGCTGGGATCTACCCTAGGACTTCAAGAACCGCGTGAATTATGTTTCGTAAATCGAACTTGATGGAATATCTATCAAGTGAAATTCTGATTATTCTTAGTAGAGCTTAGATCGGCGAAAAGTTGCATTCATCAAAAACCCGTGAACATCATGGATAGAGAAAGTAAGTCAACATTAAGCCTGATCTTATTCCCGTAGATATGTTTGATGAAACTCGCGTATTATAATGGATTACACTTGTGAGAAAAGACCGAATGTGGAGGAAATACCCACATGGCTTAAACTCTATAAGAAGCGAGTAGTAAGGTAAGATGATCTTTGAGGACAAAGATCCTGTTTAGGGGTAAATGCTGTGACAATCCGTCAATTTACGATTGATATTTTATTCTCAAATATTATTTGAAAATATTATTTTAATGATACAATATGAACTCACTTATTTTTGGGAAGAAATTTGGATTTACGTCTCGAAGTAGCATCGACTACGTCTAAACCGGAGGATTCAACGTTACGTGCTTACGTTTACATACACCGTCCTTGGTGACAGTCCGACATTTCAGAAAATAAATTTATCCGTGAATATTATTTTGGATTTTTAAATTTGTGTTGGTTCATAAACTCACAAATTTACGAGAAGAGATTAGGACTTACGATTTTATTTTAACGTCCTTTACGACTAAACCGGAAACCTTAGGATTACGTATTTACGTTTTCGAACTCCGTTTTTGATGAGACAATTTTTATTGGATTCGTTTTGTGACGTCGATTCATAATTTATAAAAACGTTTTTCGTAAAACGACCCGAGGGCACGCAAATCGAGGAAACTAGAATCGAGGAGTACCCGTAAATAAATGGGATGAGACCCCACTCCAAAACCGGCCCAAACTAGCACCTCAACACACATGGTGTCAAGTTTTCACTTGAGAAGTATACACTTGTCCTAAGTTGCTTACAAACTAAGCTACTTACCACTTGCTAACTCAAAACCATCAAACCTTCACATACTTCTCATTTGCAACATGCAAACAACCATCAAAACTCTCTCTACTCTCTCAAAAGTGCCGTCCCATATCTCTCCCAAAAACACCCTTTGATCTTGATTCAACCATGAAACCATATGTTATACTTGCATATGTTGAAGCCCTTTTAAAACCCTATTGATTGGTGGTACTTATAACATCCAAGGAGGAGTATTCATGATGTCTTGGGGCTGATTTTTCCACAAGGAGTCCATGGAGCATGGTGGTCTTGAAGATGGTCTTGGCTATGCACAAGTTTCTCCATCAAATTCCATGTTTTGATCACAACCAACATCAACTTGGTGGTATAAAGATTGTCCTCCTCAACTTCTTGTTAATTTGATTATGTAAGCATGTATTTTATTTCCTATTGTATATATTTATGATGATTATATGATGATAAAAATGTTATGTGGGGATTTGTTGTTGATAATCATGGATAAAAAGGTGAAAAACCATAAGAAACAAGGTTAAAATCTTGGTTAAATTTGATGGCTGTATAAAACAGTAAAGAAGTAAGTCATAAGCTGATAAAATGATGAAGTGGAATAGATTTACAGTAAGCTATGGGTCTTGTACACATGTGAGAGTTGGCCATGCAATGGAATCAAAGTAATGAGGGAGATATGATCAAAACAAGTTTAGGGTATAAATCTGAAGTTACTGTTTTGGAAGATTTTTAGAAAATATTTAGAAGATGATTTAACAGTAGCTATAGAAGAGTTAAATGTAGCACATATCATGTAGTTTATGTGATAAAAATTTGAGCTTCTATCTCCATATACAACTCAAGATATGGCAGTTTTGGTGAAGATGAAGTTAAAAATCAGATTTTTGGAAATTAAAGAATAATACTATTATATAAGCACTCACATTTTAATATATAAAATGTAAAATAAAAACCCACTAACTTATAAAACTTATTTATATAAATATATATAAGAGGTTAATCAAATGGATAAATTATATAAATGGTGGTGAAATAATGTTTATAAGTAATAAAAACTATAAACATGATTTTTACGACTTTTTCGGCTATTGCCGTAAAATTAACGTTTTTGTTAAATAAAACTTAGATGGTTGGACCCGTCTAATGAAAACTTTATAAAACTTATATACTGATATATAGACGTGTATAACAAGTAAAAACCGATAAAACCCGAACTATAGGGCATACGGACATTAACAAGTTAAATAAACATATTAGACTAATAAATGGACTAAATAGGATAAAAACTTGTAAAAAGAATCTATTGGGCTTAACCCATTTAGGCCCAACTTTAAAGTATACATACTGATAATATAGGTACAAAATGGATTAAAATAAGTTAAATAACTTATAATAAGCTTATTGGACTTAAAACACGTAAATAGGTAAAACTAGTAAACTGGTATAAACGTTATCAACATATAACACTAAAATGAGTAAACGAGAATATGTAAACCCACTTGATCATCATATATATATAATCATCATATGTATACATAATTGGTATTTTTATAAAGTCATTGGACATGAGTCTAAGACGAGTATTATTTGTCAAGGTTTTCGTGACTGAAGCACGCACCGTACGTCCGAATTGCCGATAACCCGCCTTCCCATATCAACGTGAGTTCATAGCCTCGCACTCTTTTAAATGTTTTTATAAATGTTTTATAAACCCGCGAGGGAGATTACATGTTAGTTTTTATAAAATAGGACACCATTTGTCCCGATTGTCTGTTTATTGATTTTGGACCCGAATGATTAAATGACCCGATTGTATGACCTGATAAATGATTAAAGGACCCGATAAATGAAAATAAATGGATTATTAAAGTTAGTTTATGTCACTAAAAGTCCCATTAGCATGAATTGTGAACTACCGGGAGTTGGTAGACGCTTATACATTTAATAGTACTATTTGGGGACGATCACCCCAGTTCGCGCCTTGACGGTTGATCCCCGTCGTGCCACATTGATTGGTAAGCGAATTTATGTATGAGAAGATTTCCATAGCGTGACCTTTGTGACGACACGCTACTTTAGATGGGCAAAATTGGTATCGGGTTAGCTACCCGTTGTTTGTTTTAGTAAGGTAACAATGTCATGCGGCTTGTAATAATCCAAAACTTAACGAAATACTACTAGACGCTCCGAATTACGAGGTATTGCCTGACTAGCAATACCGGGTCATACTATTGATATTATGTTTGTATTTTGGTTTTCATAACCATACTCATATAACGGTTTTTATTTTCATACAACGTCATAAGATGTATTGTATGATGTTTTTTTTACGACATTGGCTCGTATATTGATTTTAAGGCAAATGCCTATATTATCATTTTCGATAAGGATTTGTATAAAATGATTTTGGCTATTTTACGGCCTATTACAAAGATTTGTACGAATTGATTTTTGGTACTAATTTTATACCAAAGTTATATTGATTGAATTTACTAAACTCTATGAATTCACTCGGCGTTATCGCTGACCTTTTCTTTTAACATGTTTTATCTCAGGTACTTGAAGATAATTCTCGGGAAGACGACACGAATTCATGGCCCGCACCTAAACAATATTTTCCATTCAAATAATTTGTAAAACTTTGTATGAAATATAATGACTTGGGACCGATGTAACTTTGATATTTATGAATGGAAATGATTTATTATTAAACGACGCGATTTTTATGCGTTGTCTATGATGTGAGTAATGTGTTATCCCGTAACACCAACTAGTCTTCCGCTGTATTGAATTGTATAAATTTGGGGGTGTTACACTTTATCCCTACACATCATAAGAAACAAGACAACAAACACAAACGAAGCTCTCCCCTACACTTAGGATGAAAACATGTAAAAAGGATAGATCATCAGGTTGCCTCCCGAGAAGCGCTTGTTTTTGTTAACCAAGTCACGAGCCTGACTTGACCCAGAACTAATTCAAGGGAAACGTGGCGAGGGATGGAATCATCTCATGAGAGATGTCCTCACCAAAGTACAACTTAACACGTTGGTTATTCACCTTAAAGTTAGACCCATTTGGTTGAGATAACTCAATGGTGCCATAAGGGAAGACTTTAGCAACGGTGAATGGGCCGGACCAACGAGATTTAAGCTTGCCCGAAAAGATTTTCAACCGATAGTTAAAGAGTAAAACTTGATCACCAATTTTGAACTCTCGGTTTTTTATCTTGGAATCATGAATGGGCTTAGTTTTCTCCTTGTAGATTAAATAGTTTTCATAAGTCTCATTCCTTAGTTCATTGAGTTGGATTTTCCTAAGATCACCGGCTTTGTTTATATCAAAATTAGCCCATTTCAAGGCCAATAAGCCTTATGCTCCAACTCAATGGGGAGGTGGCATGCCTTTCCGTACACAAGACGATATGGAGTGAAACCAATAGGTGTCTTATATGCGGTACGGAAAGCCCACAAAGCATCATCTAACTTATCGGCCCATGAGGCACGATGCTCTCCCACAGTACGCTCTAAGATTCGTTTAAGTCCACAGTTAGAGATCTCGGCTTGACCATTAGTTTATGGATGATACGTGGTGGAAAGACTGTGATTGACACCGTACTTAGCCATGTATCGAGAAAATTGATCATTGCAAAAATGAGTCCCGCGATCACTAATGATAGCACGAGGAACACGTAATCGAGCAAATAATTGTTTCAGAATGTTCACAACCACCCTCGCATCGTTAGTAGGTAAAGCCTTTGCTTTAACTCATTTGGATACGTAGTCAACGGCTACGAGGATGTACTTGTTCCCTTTAGATGATGGAAATGGCCCCATAAATTCGATGCCCCATACGTAAAAGATTTCACATTCTTGGATGAAACTTTGAGGCATCTCATCTTTATGTGTGATATTTCCTTGTCACTGGCAAGCATCACAATGCTTAACCATTTCGTGTGCATCACGATAAATGGTGTGCCAATAGAATCTAGAGTCGAAAACTTTCTTCGCGATATAGTTAGGACCAAAGTGACCACTGGTTGGTCCTTTATGGCAAGCTTTCAAGATTTGTAAAGCTGCGGGCCCATCAACACCGACGAAGGATCAAGTCAACACATTGTATGAAGAGATAAGGGTCGTCCCAATAGTAAGTTTTCACATCCTTGAAGAATTTCTTCTTTTGTTGGGATGATAACCCATTAATGAGAAATCCACCCGCCCAGTAGTTTGTGAAGTCCTCAAACCATGGGGTCTCATCAAGATTAGAGTTAATAGAAATCAAGGCCTCAAGGGGAAAAGATTCATTAATCTCTTGATTTGGAAGTTCCCCTTGATAAGGATCCTCGAGTCTACTCAGATGATCCGCGGCTAGGTTTTCCGCCCCCTTTTTATCACGAATTTCAATTTTGAATTGTTGAAGGAGTAAAACCCAACGAAGAAGTCTTGGTGTAGAATCTTGTTTCGTTAACAAGTACTTCAACACGGAGTGATCATTGTAGACAATGGTGGTGGAAAGGACAAGATAGGGGCGAAATTTCTCAAAAGCATATACAACAGCTTAAAGCTCTTTTTCGATTGTAGTGTAATGCAATTGAGCCCCCGTCATTGTCTTACCAGCGTAATGGATTGGTTGGAAATGTTTGTTAATTCTTTGTCCTAAAATCGCTCCAATAGCAAAGTCGCTAGCATCACACATCAATTCAAAAGGTAACTCCCAATTAGGGGTAACTAAGACCGGTGCCTTAGTTAATTTATCCTTAATAAGATTGAAAGATTCGATACACTCTTTAGAAAAGATAAAAGGAGTATCTTTTTCCAAGAGGTGGGTCATCGGGCGAGCGATCTTAGTAAAATCTTGAATGAATTGACGATAGAAGCCCGCATGACCAAGAAAACTTCTCACACCCTTCACGGTTGAAGGAGGAGGTAATTTAGCAATCACATCGACTTTAGCACGGTAGACTTCCAGACCGGCTTTGGAAATTTTAAGTCCAAGAACAATGCCTTCTTTTACCATGAAATGGCATTTTTCCCAATTTAGAACAAGACGAGTGTCTTCACACCGTTTGAGCATACATTCTAAATTGACAAGGCAAGATGAGAAAGAATCACCATAGACCGAGAAATCATCCATAAAGACTTCCATAGTTTCTTCAACCATGTCATGGAATATAGACATCATACACCTTTGGAAAGTCCCGGGAGCATTGCATAAGCCGAAAGGCATTCTTTTGTAAGTAAATGTTCCATAAGGACAAATGAATGTGGTTTTCTCTTGGTCTTTTGGATCGATGGGAATTTGAAAATACCCGGAGAAACCGTCTAAGAAGCAATAGTAGTCATTACCCGCTAAACGCTCGAGCATTTGATCCATGAAAGGAAGAGGAAAATGATCCTTACAAATGACATCATTGAGCTTGCGATAGTCTATGCAAACTCGCCATCCCGTGACAAGTCGAGTAGGAATCAACTCGTTGTTTTCATTGGGAACAACAGTTATTCCGCCTTTCTTAGGCATACAATGGACGGGACTAACCCATGGCGAATCCGAAATAGGGTAAATCATTCCGGCATCTAGAAGTTTGATAACTTCTTTCTTGATGACGTCATGAATTTTTGGATTAACCCTTCTTTGGCTTTGGATTGCGGGTTTAAAGTCATCTCCCATGAGAATTTTATGAGTGCAAAAACTAGGATCAATTCCGCGGATGTCGGAAATTTTCCAGGAAAATGCTTTCTTATGATTTTTGAGCACATCGATAAGTCGAGATTTTTCATCCTGTTTTAAGTCCTTTGCAATGATGACGCGTAACTTCTTATTGTCTTCTAGGAAAACGTATTCGATATGAGACGATAATTCCTTAAGCTCTAAATCCGAAGGATTGTTGATGGAAGGTAAAAGTGGGGTTTTGCTAGGTTAAAAGTTCGTTGTTCTCGGCGTCTAATCGAATTGATTACAGTTTGAAGTGTGTGAGTCAGTCGTCTTTGGTGGATAAAAGAAAAGGTTGTCGTTGTGTAACAAAATAAAAATGCAAACTTTAAAGTAAATGCAAAATTAATAAAAGGATAAACTAATAAAGACTTAAAGGAAATATAGATAAAAGCTTGAAAAGATTAAACTAAAAAAATAAAATTTAAAAATAAATGACGAAAAATTAAAACTCGACAAAAAGTAAAATTTGCAAACTTAAAAATAAACTAAGACAAAACAAGTTTAAAATAATTCTAAGTAAAAATGGCGGAAAAAGTTAAATTTGAATTTAAAAATAAAAACAGGAAATAAAAACTGAAAAATACGTTCCGATCGTAACTTGGATCGCAGTCTCGATCGCAGTCTGGATCATGACCAGGATCGCAACCAGGATCGTATCTTAGATCTTAGCCTTTGATCTTAGTCTTTGATCTTAGTCTTCGATCTTAGTCTATATCTTAGTCTTCGATCTTAGTCTAGATCTTAGTCTTCGATCTTAGTCTAGATCTTAGTCTTCGATCTTAGTCTAGATCTTAGTCTTTGATCTTAGTCTAGATCTTAGTCTTCGATCTTAGTCTAGATCTTAGTCTTCAATCTTAGTCTAGATCTAAGTCTTCGATCTTAGTCTTCGATCGTAGTCTAGATCTTAGTCTATATCTTAGTCTAGATCTTAGTCTTAGATCTTAGTCTAGATCTTAGTCTTAGATCTTAGCCTTCGATCTTAGTCTTTGATCTTAGTCTAGATCTTAGTCTTATATCTTAGTCTTCGATCTTAGTCTTTGATCTTAGTCTAGATCTTAGTCTTAGATCTTAGTCTTAGATCTTAGTCTTCGATCTTAGTCTAGATCGTAACCACAAATCAAAGTCTGGATCGTGAGTAGTGATCGCAGTATTGGATCGCAAGTAGAAACCCTAAGGTTTATGCGATCACAATACCTGATCGGAACCATTAAAACCCTTAGACATTATGATGGAATAGAAAAGGTAAATAAGCAAAACTAAATAAGCACTTTTATAATAAGCACTTACTAAAACTTAACCAAATCAACAATAATAACAAAAACTAAATAAGCATGAATGAAAAACTTTCAAAATACTAAATAAGAAAGATTTATAAAATAAACTTTAAAAATATTAAAATATAAGAACACTTTAAAGAAAATAAGCTAAACATGAAATAAGTAAAAATTGCAATAAGCTAAAACCTTAAATCGTTTAAAAAACATTGATAAGAACAAACAGATGTAAACTTTAATCAAATAAGCACCAAGATAAAACAAGTTACTTACTTTGAACCGAATCAAAATCAAGATTAAAACAAGAAAGGTAGAATAAGATAGATAATGAAGCTTGAAATTAAAATTAAAGATTAAAGATTCAAAACAAGATTTAAGACTTACATGAATAACTTGAAAGAAAGACAAGTATGTAAAGACACTATTTAAAAACTTGAAAACAATAAAAATAAAGTGGAGAAATATATGAAATAGCTAACACCCTTCCTAATGACATAAAGAAGGAAACGGAAGGAGTGTGTTGCTTCCTTCTTTCATTCTCGTCTTTTCGTCTTTTAAATTCTTCGTCTTTCTTGACGTTTCTCAGGATTTGTCGATATGAAATGAACTCGTCTTATAATTTTCTTCTTTTATTAGACTTGGTTCTTCGACTTTTTTAACTTTTGTCTTTAGACCTTTTCTTCGATAAATCTTCTGAATAGGCCTTTGACTTCCGTTCTTTTTGCACTCTTGATCTTTTGACTTCGTCTTTTGTCTTTTTCTTCGATAAAATCCCGTGAAAACTCGTGTTTTCTTCCCTTTTCACATTTTGGTCCTAAATCACAACAAAAACACAAACCACGCATAATTCCGACTTTAACGACATTAAATATACGTTTTGGCTTGGTTATTATTATAATTAAGTGGTAAAAGGATGGGTGTTTTCACAACTATCAAATCCCCTACGCTTGACCATTGCAATGCCCTCATGTAATGCATTAGTTACAAATCAAGATTTATATTTTCCATCATAATTAACTCACCTTGGCCTTAATTAAACATAAGACATTAAGGAAACTTAAAGAGATAGAAAATTACAAAATATTTGAAGGAAGAAAACAAGTAAAGAGATCGAAGACTTACATTAGGGCTTTGGTTGTCATGAATGTTTATCACCCTCAAGTTTCACTTTCCCCAAACCAAGCTTAAAAACGAGATCATTGTTATTATAAGTTAGCAAACTAACACAAACTCATGTGGCCCAATTATTCACTTAGACTCCCTTATTCCTAGGCATATCTATTATATTTTAATGTTGTCTTGAATGATCATGAGGATGCATTGTTGACTTATTTCAATAGCTTATTTAGGCCGAAAATAAAGTAGGACGATTCTATCAATAGTTAGCTAAAGAACAAAATCTTTTAAAACTGCTTCTCGGGACCTCATAAAGTTCATATCTTGGCATAACTCGCTTCATGATTTGAGATCTTTCTCGGATCGATATTTGGCATTGACTTCATACTTCAAATCTTGAGAGATGATCTTGAAATAATGGTCTTCTTTTCATAATAGGAATTTCTTCACTTGAAGTTTTTGAGAGATTCTTCATATTTGGACCACGACTTCTTCATTTTTCTCCAATCTTTATTCGGGATTTTGATATACAACGATCCGACTCCTTTTAGGACTTGGATCTATTCATCCTCATACCTTGCTAGGGTCTTTTCGGATAGATTTCTCCATGATCTTTACGGGAGTATTTGCTTTGCGTCATGTGTCTCGATCCTTCATATTGATTTTTGATAAATGATTCTTCACATCACTTTGGATCTTTAGCAAGAAAATGTAGCCCTCATGTCTTGTTAGGACCTTTTCGTACTCGCTAATCTTTGCAACCCGCTTCAATAAGTTATGCATTGGCTATGAACTCTAATTAATACCGAGCAACTTTTAAACGATCTTGTGCTAGAATCTAAATAACTTTTCAAATCGTACAACCTTACTTATTGCAATTATATTTATTAACAAGCGATGGGAGAAAAAGCTCATAATTAACTCACATAAATTCATGAAAGAATACCAAACTTATAATTGACTCTCTCATCTCTCGTTCTCCTCAATTTAAAATCTAAAGGAATGAGACTCGTGGATGCTTAGCCTAATAAATCAATGTTTTGGGTCTTCGAGTCATCTATAGGATCTTGCAACTTCTTAGACTTTTTCAAGTTTAGAATTCGCATTTTAAAGTTCCATTGATAAACGACTTTCTAGGATCAATTATAGGAACTTGCGAAAATTTCTTGTTCTTAACCCGTAAGAGTTAAGACTTTCGCGTTTTAAAGTTCCCTATATAAAAGCCTAGCAAAACTCGATTTAAACACGTTAAGGATACTAGCTAGAGTAAACTTGGATAAGTAAACTCGGGTTGAGTCAAAAGATTCATGACGGGCCTAATATATCAAAGACATCTAAACTCATTAAAACCATTTTATTGAAAATTTATTCTAGCAATGAAAGAAAATACCTATAACAAAGGTAAATATGACTAGGCCATAATAGATCAAAAATTTTAAAAAATGTCGAAAAATCAATTTTCCGATTAAAATGAGGACATATACAAGGAAAAGCCCACTTAACTTCGATAGAAGTCCCCCTACACTTAATATAAACATTGTCCTTAATGTTTAAGCATGTGGGAGTAAACTCCCCTACACTTAGGACATTGTGCACGTTGTTTAAATCTTTCTAAGGAAGAGACAACTAAAGTGAATCCTATTTTAATATTGAAGAATATAAAATAGTGAATCAAAAGAGTTTAGGATAGAACCGGGAAGACGGGAACACGGAATCACGGGTCGTCAAAAGTCATCAAGAATGGATCTTTGAAAGCTCGAATCCATACACATGATAAGAAAGAAAACAACAAACACATACTAGGGTCTCCCCTACACTTTTTATAAAAACGGACAAAGAAAGATAGATAATCGGGTTGCCTCCGAAAAAGCGCTGGTTTTTGTTCACCGAGTCACGAGCCTGACTCGTCCTAGAATTAAATGGTCCATGGGGAAACCTCTAATGTAATACCGGGATCAAAGACCTTGTCCTCGTTCCCAGAGGAAAATAAAACAGGAGAAGCCGGAGGATAAGTCTTGAAGGGTAGAAAAGTCCTCTCAACATACGAAAAGTATGTAAAATCGTGATCCACGGGAGGTGGGGTGGGTAAAGGAATCAAAATGTCATCCCCAAAAGACATATGATTATCACTAAGTGGCATAGCCGTAAAGGTGTCAATCATGGAATGGTCAATGTCACCTCCCGGGTCAAAGCACTCATCCTCAGTAATGGTCTCCAAAGTATGGGATAAGAGATGTTCGGGAGGGGGACTTGGGACAATATCTTCAGGCATTAAAGTATCAAAAAGAATATCCTCCTCCGTGTCATCATCATCAATACCCGGAGGTATTGAGTGAATGTAGATTTCTTCCATAAATGTGTCATTATTCTCAATGGGAGTAATAGACGGGGGTAAAGACTCAGTAATAGGAGTAGAATTCAACGCTTCAATTTTAGCAATAAGAAGATGAACTTTTAGTAATTTGTCACAAAGAATAACGTCTTCCACCTCATCTACAAGACCAAGATCAGTGGTGAACTTCTCGTAAGTTGGAGAGAATAAATCAACATCGCCCTCATCGCCCGGATGAGATTGAGAAATTTCAAAGGTGAAATTCTCATAGCATGTAAAAAAATCATCATTAAGAGCGATCTCGTCCGTATGCTCAGCAAAAGTCGATACATCACAAACCTCCTCAAATAAGTTGTCGAGACCAAATTCACTAATCTGACTCGATGTATCACAATCCTTAGACGCATTTGGGATATCGAGAGAAGGAATTACAATTGCATTAGGATGTTGAGCAACAAGATCATTCCAAGAAATAGTATTATCATCGTCATCATCATCATAATAGTAAGACCACACAAGAGGCATAGTATAATCACTAAGATTAGATACTTGCTCTTGTTGTTGTCGTTGTCGCTCCTCCAATGTCTCGGTCAGTCGAATTAAGCTGTCATGAATTTTCAAAAGAAGGGCTTGTCTTTCGTCATTCGAATTTAAGGAAGGTTGATGATCAAGGGTGTATTGTGGGGTTTCAAAATTATGAAAACCGGAATTATAGCACGGATTTGGTTCATAATAATTCATCGGTTGACAATAAGAAGTATCGTGCGGGCCCCCACAATTGTTGCAATACGGGCATTGAGAAAAACCCGATGCATCTTGTGGATAGCTGTTACCATTGTCATGATTGTAACCCGGTTCTTGCTCGTCATGAGACGGGTAACGAATTGGACACGAAACATGCCAATGAGAATCGCTTCCACAATATATGCAAGAGGGTAGATTAAGTGCATTAGAAGCAAAGGATGAGTTAATCGAATTGCACGAGGGACAAAATCCAAATTGTGTATTGTCGATATCATTTCCGCACCGCTCACATGTACACCATTGACATGTTTGAAACCACACAATGGTCTCCCACACCCTACGCAATAAACATACGAATCCATGAAGAATTAAAAATTAGAGTGGTTGAGAAAAAGAATTAAACAGAATAGGGGATGAAGAAGAATATTTTTGGTGCAAAACTCTTGGAAAAAGAAATGCTTTTTATGATTTTTTAAATGTTTTTGGATTTTTTGAAATTTTTAATTAATATTTTTTTGGATTTTTGAAAATTTTTGAAAATTTTAGCAAGAAAAATAGCGTTCACGAGTGAACGGATCCCAAAATCCAACGTGTCTCTCACAAAAAACTGTTAATCTTCACGAAAAGAGCCGGCAGCGGCGCCATTTGAAAGTAGGAATTTTGCAATTCTTTTTATCTCTATTTATCGTTCCTAGACTCGACTCGAATTGATATCAAATTATTCAAGAGATTTATCGTTTCTGGTTATAGAAACTTGTTTGGTATTTAAAACTAAAAACTATTTAATCTATTTAACAAGAAAATACTTTTACACTATTTAAGATCTAATTAAACTATTTAAAAATTATCAACTAATAAATTTATTTTGAAAATTACTTTTACTATTTAATAAGCAAAATCTATTTAAAACTATTTTTTATTTTTAAAAACTAAATTAATTAGAATTTATATTACTAGAAAAAACTAATTTATTTAAAAAACTAATTTTAAATTTCTAAAATAATAAAATATAATTTTTTTGATTTTATTTATTTATTATTTAAAACTTTTAAAAAGTAAATTAAATTAACTCTTATGTAAAACTTATTAGAATAAAAACTAGTATTTTTAATACTATTAAAACTGACAGCTTTAAAAGAAGTAACTATATTAATAAAGTAAACTGTAACTTAAACCAAAAAGAGAGCTAGATCAGATGGTTAATGGTTTTGGCAGCTACCCATGAGGTCACATGCTCGAGTCCCTTAGTGGACGTTTTTGGTGATTATTTTTTTTTAAACAATAAAAATAAAGATTGCAAGTCTCAGGAGAGACTTTTTGACTGTATTTGACTGATGAGTGAAATCAACCAAACCACACAGACCAAGAGGGTCTGTTGGTTAATTTTGAACAGCAAAAGTAAAACAATAAACAACAGAATACAGAATACGACTAAAGAATCCAGCACATAATCAACAAAACAAAATCAAGATACTATCCTAAACAGGCAATAGCAGATTAAGCAAGCATGTGCACAGAAAACTCAAACCAGTTACACAACATAGCAAAATTAAATTCAAATTTGCAAGATTAATAAACTAGCTAGTCAACAGGTACTCAAATTCCAGCTAAACAGACCTAAGCAGATTAACAAATTTTTCTATCAGATTTAAAAGAACTATCTATCAATATTCAGTAGTAACCAAACCTAAACAAAAATGAGCCATCAAAATCAGTGAAATCAAATCAATCAAGCAAAAATCTCTATTAAATTAACAACTCAAGCAGATTTACTATATCATAAACCAAATAACAGCAAATATGCAAATAGAACAGTTCATATTAAACTTAGCTAATTAATCTAAAATTTGTAGAAAAAATAAAACCGAGCTTAACCATTAACTGATGAAACCTTTGATGCAGAAGTCGCGCGCGGAGCCAACTTTTATAACGTCACCAAATCACGAACCATCCGCCATTCGCACCATTGAAAACTCGGACCAATTTTATTACAAAACACCAAAGTCTCGAACCAGATTCTTTATGGATCGAACCAAACAAACTCAAACTAATAATCTCTTTCGATTATCAATAGGTCAAACGAATTCCCTTTCTTAGCTTAAATTAATCCTAATAAGCTATTAACAAGCTTATAAGATCAAACTTCATGTTACGATTATCAATAGTAATTTAGGAAAATTATTAATAATATTCGAGAATAATAAAGAAAACTGTAGAACGAGTTATATAAAAAGCTGAAATTAAACTTTATTAATTAAAAACTTCAAATATTACAAGATTAAAAGAAATCTACTCCTACCACTATTTTAACATCATAACTTTTACAGAAAAGAAGGGATACGAAATATAAGAAAAACCAGGGTATTTATAGGAGAACCAGGGTATGGGGTGTTGATGAAGAGTGCTTTCAGGCCCTTGGATCAATTTCTTCTCTTCTTTTTCTTCCTATTCTTGATCAAACGGCTGATAATAGCCTTTCGCACACGGATTGCCAGCATGGAATGATCTCAGCCAATCACAGGCCAAGATGTGACATGCCTCAATGCCACGTATGATGCTCGGTACCAGCTTCTACATTCGAAAAAGTTGGTAATTATTTGGGGCGTGTGATCTTCACTTCTTGCTTGAATGAAAACACCCAAAATCTAGGGTTTTGGTGACTACTTCTTTATCCCTCTTTCTTCTCTTCTCGCGTTTTACTTTTTTCTTGTTTATGACGTTTGACCAAACCAAAATAAATATATACTCCATCCACAGTCTTTGCAATTGCTGTTGGGCTTAGGGTCTAAGTTTGACCAAATATATCTTTCCTACGTCTCATATTATATCCTTTTGGGCCCTTATTGGACTTCAAACATGTATATACTTCCATCCGTCCTTACTAAGCTTGATTTTGGGCTTGATGTTGGGCTTTAACCCAATGGTTAATTTCATAAGTCCATAAATGGGATTTAAGGCCCATTAAATTTTCATAAGCTTGAATCCTCCAAAAAATTAACTTGACTTTTGGCTTCATGATATTTTCTTCGAACTCCGTGTTGGTTTTGCTGGTTTTTGGTCCTTTGACTTTGACTTTGTCTCTTTCTTTGACTTTTCTTCAATAATTGACCGTGAAATCCCGTGTTTTCTTTCCCTTTTATCTTTTGTACCTATTTCACACAAAAACACAAAACCACGCATAATTCTGACTTTTACGATATTAAACACATGATTAGGTCTTGTTTTCATTGATTTTAGTGGTAAAAGGATAAGTGTTTACATACTTATTAAATCCCCTACACTTGACCATTGCAATGACCCCATGCAATGTATAATTTTAAAGCATAAAGTTACATTTTTATCATAATTAACCTATCTTGGCCTTTATTATGATATACTATTACTACAACGATGAAAAGATAAAAACTTTATTAAAGGAAACAAAAGTTGTAACAATTTTCACTTTACTTGAAATCGTTTTATGGAAGAAACTCGTAAAGAAATCTAAGACTTAGATTAGGTCTTTGGTGTCATGAATATTAATCACCCTCAAGTTTCACGTTCCCCATACCAAGCTTAAAAACGAGATCATTGTAATTAGAAGTTAGTAAAGCTAACACTTACTCATTTGGTTTAATTATTCACTTAGACCTCCTTATTCCTACGGTGTATCTCTTGTATTTTATTTTTGTCTTGAATGATCACGAGGATGCATTTTTGACTTATTTCGATAATTTATTAAGGACGAAAAAAGTAGGACGATTTAATCAATAGTTAGCTAAAGAAAAAAAATCTTTTAATACGGCTTCTCGAAACCTCAAAAAGTTCATATCTTGGCATAACTCGTTTCAGGATTTGAGACCTTTCTCGGACCGATATTTGGCATGTACTTGAAACTTCAAATCTTGAGAGACGATCTTAAAATTATGGTCTTCTCTTAATATATGGAATATATCTTCACTTGGAGTATTGAAAGATACCTCAAACGTTGACCACGACTTCTTCACTTATCCTCTTCTTTATTTAGGATTTTGATATACAACGATCCGCCTCCTTTTCGGACTTGGATCTATTTATCCTCATACCTTGTTAGGGTCTTTTTGGATAGACTTCTCCATGATCTTTAGGGGAGTATTTGCTTCTCCTCGTGTGTCTTGATCCTTCATATTGATTTGGATTAATGATATTCAAATCACCTTTAGGATCTTTAGCAAAAAAAAGTGAATCCTCATGCCTTGTGAGGGCCTTTTTAGACTCGCCAATCTTCGCGTCCCGCTTCAATAAGTTATGCCTTGGCTATGAACTCTAATTAATCTCGAGTAACTTTTAAACGATCTTGTGCTAGAAGCTAAGTAACTTTTCAAATCGTATAACCTTACTTATTGCAATTATATTTATTAACAAGCGATGGGAGAAAAAGTTCATTATTTACACACATAAATTCATGAAAGAATACCAAACTTGTAACTGACTCTATCATCTCCCGTTCTCCACAATTTAAAATCTCAAGGAATGAGACTCGTGGATGCTTAGTCTAATAAATCAAAGTTTTGGGTCTTCAAGTCATCTATAGGATCTTGCAACTTCTTAGACTTTTTCAAGTTAAGAATTCGCATTTTAAAGTTCCCTTGATAAACGACTTTCTAGGATCAATTATAGGAACTTGCGAAAAGTTCTTGTTCTTAACCCGTAAGAGTTAAGACTTTCGCGTTTTAAAGTTCCCTATATAAAAGCCTAGCAAAACTCGATTTAAACACGATAAGGATACTAGCTAGAGTAAACTTTGATAAGTAAACTCGAGTTGAGTCAAAAGTGACGGGCCTAATACATCAAAGACATCTAAACTCATTAAAACCATTTTATTAAAAACTTATTCTAGCAATGAAAAAAAATAACTATAACAAAGGTAAATACGACTAGGCAAAAATAGATCAAAAATTTTGAAAAATGTCGAAAAATCAATTTTCCGGTTAAAATGAGGACATATACAAGGAAAAGCCCACTTAACTTCGATAGAAGTTCTGGTGACAGCTGTGGGATACTTACCACTATACTACAACGACATTTGAAAGTGGGGTTTTGCTAGGGTAAAAGTTCGTTGTTCTCGGCGTCTAATCGAATTGATTACAGTTTGAAGTGTGTGACTCAGTCGTCTTTGGTGGATAAAAGAAAAGGTTGTCGTTGTGTAACAAAATAATAATGCAAACTTTAAAGTAAATGGAAAATTAATAAAAGGTTAAACTAATAAAGACTTAAACGAAATATAGATAAAAGCTTGAAAAGATTAAACTAAAAAATAAAACTTTAAAAATAAATGATGAAAAATTAAAACTCGACAAAAAGTAAAATTTGCAAACTTAAAAATAAACTAAGACAAAACAAGTTTAAAATAATTCTAAGTAAAAATGGCGGGAAAAGTAAAATTTGAATTTAAAAATAAAAACAGGAAATAAAAACTGAAAAATGCGTTCCGATCGTAACTTGGATCGCAGTCTCGATCGCAGTCTGGATCGTGACCAGGATCGCAACCAGGATCGTATCTTAGATCTTAGCCTTTGATCTTATTCTTTGATCTTAGTCTTTGATCTTAGTCTAGATCTTAGTCTTCGATCTTAGTCTAGATCTTAGTCTTCGATCTTAGTCTTCGATCTTAGTCTAGATCTTAGTCTTCGATCTTAGTCTAGATCTTAGTCTTCGATCTTAGTATAGATCTTAGTCTTCGATCTTAGTCTAGATCTAAGTCTTCGATCTTAGTCTTCGATCTTAGTCTAGATCTTATTCTAGATCTTAGTCTAGATCTTAGTCTTAGATCTTAGTCAAGATCTTAGTCTTAGATCTTAGCCTTCGATCTTAGTCTTTGATCTTAGTCTAGATCTTAGTCTTAGATCTTAGTCTTCGATCTTAGTCTTTGATCTTAGTCTAGATCTTAGTCTTAGATCTTAGTCTTAGATATTAGTCTTCGATCTTAGTCTAGATCGTAACCACAGATCAAAGTCTGGATCGTGAGTAGTGATCGCAGTATTGGATCGCAAGTAGAAACCCTAAGGCATATGCGATCACAATACCCGATCGGAACCATTAAAACCCTTAGACATTACGATGGAATGGAAAAGGTAAATAAGGAAAACTAAATAAGCACTTTTATAATAAGCACTTACTAAAACTTAACCAAATCAACAATAATTATAAAAACTAAATAAGCATGAATGAAAAACTTTCAAAATACTAAATAAGCAAGATTTATAAAATAAACTTTAAAAAGATTAAAATTTTAAGAACACTTAAAAGAAAATAAGCTAAACATGAAATAAGTAAAAATTGCAATAAGCTAAAACCTTAAATCATTTAAAAAACATTAATAAGAACAAAAAGATGAAAACTTTAATCAAATAAGCACCAAGATAAAACAAGTTACTTACTTTGAACCGACTCAAAATCAAGATTAAAACAAGAAAGGTAGAATAAGATAGATTATGAAGCTTGAAATTAAAATTAAAGATTAAATATTGAAGACAAGATTTAAGACTTACATGAATAACTTGAAAGAAAGACAAGTATGTAAAGACAATATTTAAAAACTTGAAAACAATAAAAATAAAGTGGAGAACTATATGAAATAGCTAACACCCTTCCTAATGACATAAGGAAGGTATTTATAGGAGGAAATGGAAGCAATGTGTTGCTTCCTTCTTTCTTTCTCGTCTTTTCGTCTTTTAAATTCTTCGTCTTTCTCGACGTTGTCTCAGGATTTGTCGATATGAAATGAACTCGTCTTATAATTTTCTTCTTTTATTAGACTTGGTACTTCGACTTCGTTAACTTTCGTATTTAGACTTTTTCTTCGATAAATCTTCAGAATAGGCCTTTGACTTCCGTTCTTTTTGCACTCTTGATCTTTTGACTTCGTCTTTTGTCTTTTTCTTCGATAAAAGCCCGTGAAAGCCCGTGTTTTCTTCCCTTTTCACATTTTGGTCCTAAATCACAACAAAAACACAAACCACGCATAATTCCAACTTTAACGACATTAAATATACGTTTTGGCTTGGTTATTATTATAATTAAGTGGTAAAAGGATGGGTGTTTTCATACTTATCAGAAGGTGATGAGACTTCTTTTATACATAGTCTCATCGTCCAAATTGGGCTTAAAATGTGTTAAATATCATCAAAATACCCAAATATATGCTTGTGTTTGTTGCTTGTGTATTTTAGGTACGGATATTGAGAAAATGACAAAAGATCACAAGAATCATGCAAAAACGAACACGGGAAACGAAGCCGCACGATGAACCAAGCCCTAATGAAGAAATTTCCAAAACCAACCCTTGAAGATTTGAAGAATCATGAAGATTGGTCCTCCAAGTTTGAAGAATTGACACTTTATACCCTTGTATCTTCATAATTACAAGTTTGGTCCCTAAAGTTTGTCAAAATTACAAAAAGGATCCTTAACTTTGAAGAATTGGCAAAGTTAGTCCCTCAACAAAACTAAATTGCCAATAATGGTCCTTCAAGAAGTCAACAAACAAGTCAAAGCCTTAGAGTATGAAGACATGTCAAAATCAGTCCTTGGAATATGAAGAAATTGCATGTTTAGTCCTTGTTTCAAGTTTATAAACAAATTGTGCCAAAAATGACAAGTTTCCAAAGTTAATTACAAAGGAAATGGGATTATTAGCTGTTTTATACAAATTAGAAGAATGAAGAAACATGGGGGACTGTATCTGCCAGACAACCAAACCACTCCCCACCAATCATTTTGCCACATCACCCCAACCCTCCACTCACAAGCCACCACCTCATCTCTCCCTTCCACGTCTGCATTCCACCACCACCACCTTAATTAATTAACTGATTAATTCAGTTATATTAATTCCCTCCCAAACACTTATTTAAATAAGCTTAACCCCCAATACGGATTAAAACCCATGTTCATCACACATAAACCCTAAACCAATCCCAGGGACAATTAACTCTTAATCAAAGGGTTTCTACTTAAGTCTTTCCAGAATAGTAATTAAAGGTCTCCTAATCAAAACCCCCATCCCAAATCAACCCCAGACAAACCCATGTGACACCCCCAAGATTCCCATTGCACGTCTCTTTCCCACAAAACCCCAAACTAGACAAAATGTATGGCTAGATGTTAATCCTTGGTCCCAAAGGCACAATGAACGATCCTGATCAACAAACAACAGCTGGCTACTTCACATGTATCCATCTTGACCCAATTTTCAGTCAAAGACAAGGGCATATGCTGAGAATCTCCAAGGGCAAAGTAGGAAGATTACACATTAGGGTTTAGTATTGTTTTCCAGCTTTCTAGAACAAATTGTAAGGCTATATAAAGCCATAGGGACTTAGCATTATTTTTTTTCTTAGCTTTTACTTTTTCTCCTGGTTCAAGCCTTGTAAATCCGTTTTATTTTTTGAAATAAAATTGGTATTGAGTGTTGAAGAGAAAAGAATTAGCCATTTTACATTTCTGCATTTAATTTCCAAGTTCAAATTTCAATTTAAGTTTTCAGTTTTAACTCAATTTTTTAAATTTCTGAAATTTGGTCCAAGAGCTTAAAGCTGATATCATAGGCCTGATAATCTTGTAGATTATCAAGTTTATGTGAGGAATTAAGCTTTTGTTGATTTAGTGGTTAGTAACATTCCCAAGTAAAAAAGTAAAAAAGAGAAATCAGTTTTTTTTTCCTTATTCTTCAAATAAGCCATAGACAGCTTAATAAATAAGCTTGTTTTTATCTTATTTGCTTTATTAACAGCAACCTTGTGCTTTATCTTTTTCTTAGCAGCATTTCACAACCATCCCTTTAGAAGATATAGGGTTTGTGAGTCAACAGTGACCACCACCCCCCTCTCTTCCTTTGCTTACTTGTTCATTAGTCCAAGGTTCAGCATTAGGCCCCAGCCTGATTGGAGGTGGTTTATCAACCACTGAGGGACTTGGATGTAAGTCCCTCAAGGTAGAATCTTGTTTCATTTTTATTTTTCTCAAAAGTTCAGTTTATGTGATTTTGTATGAATTTTGTGCAAAAGTGTTTAAGTGTAGTTCAAAGCTGTTGGATATCACTTATTCCAGGTTCATATGCATGCTAGATTAGTTAGAAATCAGTTTGGACTTGATTTGCTTTGAATTTGTTTGAAAAATCACTTTTTGAAATTCTTAAGGGGTGTTTGGATTTGTGTTTTAAAGAGATATTGTGACAAATTTGTGAGTTAAGTCTTGTTTAGAATCATTCTGAGAGTAGTGTTAGGTTATGTGTTAGTGTTGTTTTCATTGTTGGTAAAGTTTAAGTCAAGTTGGGTGCTAAAAAATTGGAAAATTGGTTTAAAATTCAGTAACTGCTTGTGTGCATGAGTTTTGGTGAATTTTGCTTCTAAATCTTGATAAGTTGCTAGATTATAGGTAACTTGAGGATTGTGAACTGCTTGCATATCATTTGGGTGATCATTGTTCTAGTATTTAGCCTTTGAAGTTCATTTGTGTGCTCATTGCATCAGAAAAAGTCACCAGTCCTAGCAAAGTATATCAGCAACATTTCTTGGTGCATTTAAGTGTGTAATTTGCTTGTATCTGCTTGTTTTTGTATTTAATTTGACTCCTTGTACTCCAAAGAGTACAAGGGTGCCTTCTTGTCCAATCAAAACGCCACAAAATCAGCAATCAAGCTCCTCTTGATTACCTTCACAAGTGAAGAAAGCATAAGTGCTTTGTGTTCATCATTAAGCAGACCTGAACTCGTTTTCATTTCATTCTTGCTTTAATCTTGTTGAAATTTGGATTTGATTTGTGTTTTGAGTAAGTATTAGTCATCAGTTTGTGTTTTAAAAGTAAAAAAAAAAAAAGTTTTGCAAAAAGGCACACCCTGCCTGGACTCGAACACGCGACCTTGCGTTCCAAGGAGTAGCGTGTTTACCAGTGATCTAGATGGCCTTTTTACGTTTACCTTTCATTTCAATACTTATTTAAGGTGTTTTTGGTTTTGTGCTTATTTAGCAAACAGCTTTTAAATAAGCTGTTTCCAGCTTATTTCTCTTAGCTTTTTCTTGTTTAAGATTTTTCCAAGGATTGTATTAGGGTTGTTGATTTTTCTGAGCAAAAATTAGATTTTTCCCATTATTATTTTATTTATTAGGGTTATTTTAAGTTTAATTTTTAGAAAGTCATTTAAAAATAGTAAAAAGTAATTTAAAAATTTGGAAAAATAATTTTTAGGTTTTTAATCATACTTTTGAGGTTTACAGCTTATTAGGTTTTCAATTTAGCTTATTTTTAATTTTATAGGATTTTAGGGTTTTTAAGCAACTTTAAAATTTAATATAAAATTATTAAATAGGTTTCAGAAAATTTGGTTTACATTTTTGTTTTAGTTACATTATTTAGGATTTTTGGTAATTTTTTAGAATTATTTGGGGAACTTTAAATTTTTTTTGATTATTTTAATATTATTTTATTATTAAAAATTAAAGTTTTATTTTTTCTAGTTTTTTCATTTTTCCTAGGTTAAGGACATTAAATTAGGAGTTTTTTCAGTTTCCAAATGTTTTTTAGACTTTTCAATTAATTTCTAGAATTAATTTAAGATTTAATACATTTTAATAGTTTTTAAGTGTTTAGAAATAGTTTAATTTGGTTTTAAAATTTTTAAAAATAGTTTTTAGCTTAATTAGGATATTTTCGAGGTTTGAAAACTATAAAATCTTGTTTAGGGCTTTTTAATAATGAAAAGTGATTTTTAGGGCTTTAATTAGCATTAAAAAGTCATTATCTAATTAATTAAAAGGTTTTAGCAGGTTTGGATTTTTTGTAAACTCTTAGAATATTATTGGGGATTTTTAGTAATTTTTAGGACTTTTTAGGTTAAAATTTTAATTTTGGCACTATTTACGGTTTTACGTTTACGCCTTTTTCGTCGTAGTTTAATTCATTTTCGTAACCGTCTTTCTCTTCTAATCCCATTTCTTTCTCAATACTTATAATCACAAACATTAATCAATTCAATACACAACGCACCTGCCACCTCGAGAACGAACTCACTTAGGGTCATTCACACACGGTTTTCCTAAATCGTCGTGCACGCTTGCCCTATTTATTGCTCTTTTCCTAAAGAGTGGTAAAAACTCCAACATCATTTTGGCGCCGCTGCCGGGGAGGCGTGTTGTGTTTTGGTTGAACCATTGTTGTTTTTATATATAGCCATAAAAGTAATTGTATTAGTAGCACTCTACTAATACGTATTATCGTTTTTCGTTTTTTTTGTGAATATTATTAAAATATTGTATACGTAGAACAATAAATTTACAAGTACTCCAAATACGTAAGAAATCACAACCTTGACTTGGGAGGTCATTACCCAATCATTGTATTCGAATCTCAAACCAAAGAAAAAGGCAAAAATAGATAAATACTTTCGAGAAGCTCGATATTGAGAAATACAAACTATAAGGTGGGTATAAGGCGGTTGTATTTCACGACCTAAAGGAAAAAGGCTCTTAAGTGCTTCGCGCCGCCTTGTTTCCTCCGCTTGCTTGTGCGTATTTTGATTTTGAAAGCTAATCGAGGGTTTTGCCGCCCAAAGTATTATTAAGTATCATATATATTTTCTTGGTTTCTATTGATTAAACCCTCTTGAACGATTTGGTGTTCCACCATCGTTCTAAAGTCATCGAAGGCGTTCACTTCACGTGATCGTTTTCATTCCTTGAGGCTTCTTTAATCGAGAGATTTGATTAAGGAGGAGATTTGTAGATTTGTGTCTACCTAATACATTCCAAAAAATCAAAAAAAAAGTTAAAAACAATCAAAAACAACAAAAAAAATTGAAAAAGTAAAAACACCAAAAAGAATCTTCCTTGCTCGCCTTCTCGTTGTACGTGACGTTTATGCAAACTCGCTCTAAAGCAAGACGTGCTCGTAAACGAAGAAACAAATCAATCACTCCTTCTAGTGAGGAGTCTCCTATTGACGAACCCATTGTAGTGAAAGAAGCACCCATGGCTAATCGAACTATGATGGAGTTGCTTCAAGCACCCACCGAGGGTTATGGGGAAGCGATTGTGATTCCCGCTATCCTTGTGGAGAATTTTGAGGTTAAGACGGGTTTATTGTCCATGATTCAAAACAACAAGTTTCGAGGTGACGAAAAGGACAACCCTCATAACCACATTCGCCAATTTAATCGTCTCACCGCCACATGCAAGTTTAAGGATGTTTCAAATGACTCGATTAAGATGATGCTTTTTCCGTATTCCTTAGCGGGGCCCGCAAAAATTTGGTTAGAGAAAGAGCCACCCAATTCTATATTGACGTGGAAGGATCTCGTTTCAAAATTCGTGAACCAATTTTTTCCGCCCTCTAAGATTACGCACTTGAAAAACGAGATTTCAAAGTTTTCGCAAGAGTATAATGAGAGTTTTTCAATGGCTTGGAATAGGTTTAAGGAAATGTTGCACGAATGTCCTCATCATGGTTTTTCCGACTTGCATCAAATAGACAAGTTTTACAATGGCTTGAACGATCATGAGCGTGATTATCTTAATGCCGCTGCGGGTGGTAATTTTTTGTGTAAGACGGTCGAGGAAGCATTGTTAATCATTGAGAATAGGTCTAAGGTGTATAGTCCTCGTAGCACGTCGAGTGTTCGTAAGACTTCGTCTTCGTCTTCGCCTTCATTGTCACACACCGTTGATGCTTGCCAAATCGAGGCTAATTTGGAGAACAAAATTTTTGATATAGTGAAAGGATTGTTAGTTGAGTTTAAAGTTGGTGAACAACCCGCTCCCGCTACGATTAAAGCGGTTGAGGTTTCTTGTATGTATTGTGGTGGAGCTCACGATTATTCCGAGTGCATTACCAACGGTGGTAACACTTCGAGTGCCTTCGCGGCCGCGGGAACTTATAACCAAAACAGTCAAGTTCCTCGCACTAATCAATTGACTCCATCGGGTTTTCCACCAAATCAAAATGCTAACAATTATCGAAACAATCAAGTTGGTTACCAAAGCAATCAAAGGAAAAATTACAAGGGTAATAACAACTATGGGAATCAAGGGAGTAGTAGTAGCCAATTGCAAAATCAAAATCAAAACCGTAATTTTCAAAACACGAGTCAAGGTCTTCAAAATGTTTACACTAAAGAACTTCCAATGGACTTTGTGAATTACGCCACGGCAAATGATAAGATTTTGGAAAACATTCAAGAGCAATTGGCTAATCAAGCTAGGGACACGGCTAAGAACACCAAGGAGTTAGCTAATTTTGTTAAAGAAAACCTTAGCATGAGGAATGAATTGAAAAATGATTTTGCTAACCAAATTCGAGGTCAAAACAACAATATAGAGCAAAGTCATGCTAGGCTTGAACAAAGAATTGACCAAAAAGCCGCTAGTCAAGATTTGAAGTTTAATAGTTTTGATGCTAAGCTTAATGCCATTTTAGAAGCCGTCATGGGAAACAAAGCCTCTACTTCGAGTGGTCTACCTAGTAACACCGTTTCCAACCCGAAGGGAGAGATGAAAGTAATTACCACACATAGTGGTAAGGCACTTAAGGAACCGACTCCTCAACCAATTACTCCAACGGTGGAGGAAATTGAGGAAGAACCCGAGGTGGTGGTCGAAAAGGAGCATATTTCAATCCCACAAAGTACCGCTCATGCCACACCTACGGTCGACCCTTTACCAACATTGGAACCCGAGATTCCAAAGGCTATGCCTATGCCCCAACCCACACCACCCTTGCCTTACCCATCGAGACTTAGGAAGGAGAAACGACAAGAGCACGACAACTACCAATTTGAGCTTTTTATGAAAATGTTTCGTGATTTGCATTTTAATGTGAGTTTCGCCGATGCTTTCGTCATGATGCCTCGATTTGCCGCTAACTTTAAGAGTATGTTGAACAACAAGGAAAAATTGCACCAAATGTCTAGTTGTTCGTCGGTTTATCTTAATCGCATACCTCAAAAAGTCGATGATCCCGGTAAATTTTTGATCCCTTGTGCCATTCAAGATATGGAAGAATTCTATGCCTTGGCCGATCTTGGTGCTAGCATTAACTTGATGCCACTTGCAATCTTCAAGTCGCTCAATATTCCTAATCTTACTCCTTCACGAATGTCTATTGAGTTGGCCGACCATTCCACGATTCTTGCATGTGGTTTGGCGGAAGACGTTTTTGTGAAAGTGGGGAAGTTCTACTATCCCGTAGACTTTATCGTTGTTGATATCCCCACGGATCCTCAAGTTCCTCTTATTTTAGGTCGTTCGTTTTTAGATACGTCTATGGCTTTAATTGATGTGCATGCTAGAAAGATCACCTTACGTTTCAACGACGAGGAACTTGTTATAAACGCAACTCAAAATTCTCAACTTTCTCATGTTTATTCCGTTGCCACCATAAACCTCGTTGATATGATCGACGTAGTTTGCGAGGAATTTTCACAAGAAGTTTTAGGGTTTGGTGATGAAGAAACTAGTGGCAATCCCACTATGTTAGATCCAATTCTTGATAATTCGACACCAACCTTCACTCCTTTCGAAGGTGGTGGTTTTACGTTGGAAGAATTCGATGTTCCACGTACTTGTGACGAAGACCTCGACAACGATGAGGACGTCTCGATTATCAAGGATTTTCTCAACGATTTCCCATTGCCTCCACCCGAGGAGGTCATGAGTATCGAACCCAAATCTTCACTTGAGGAACCACCTATTCTCGAGTTGAAAGATTTACCTCCTCACCTAGAATATGTCTATTTGGATGAGGACGACAAGCTGCCGGTTATTATTGCGAAGGATCTTTCGAATGATGAAAAAACCGCACTTGTCGATGTTCTTAAGGATCACAAAGGGGCGATTGCGTGGAAGTTATCCGACATTAATGGAATCGATCCCAAGTTTTGTACCCACAAAATCTTAATGGAGGAGGATTTCAAGCAAACAATCCAAAGTCAAAGGAGGGTGAACCCCAAAATTCACGATGATATCAAAAAGGAGGTCCTTAAACTCCTTGACGCGGGAATGATTTACCCTATTTCCGATAGCCCTTGGGTGAGTCCTATTCATTGTGTCCCTAAAAAGGGAGGGATGACCGTTGTGCCAAACGATGCCAACGAGTTGATTCCCACTAGACTCGTGACCGGATGGAGAGTGTGCATTGACTATCGAAAGTTAAATGAAGCCACTCGAAAAGACCATTTTCCCTTGCCCTTCATGGACCAAATGTTGGAGCGTCTTGCCGGAAACGATTTCTATTGCTTTTTAGATGGTTTTTCCGGTTACTTCCAAATTCCCATCGATCCTCGTGATCAAGAAAAAACTACGTTTACGTGTCCATATGGAACGTTTGCCTATCGTAGAATGCCATTCGGACTTTGTAATGCACCGGGAACTTTTCAACGATGCATGATGGCTATTTTTCATGATATGATCGAGAAGACGATGGAAGTCTTCATGGATGACTTTTCCGTGTTTGGTGATTCTTTCACTTCGTGTTTGTCGAACCTAGAGAGAATGTTGAAACGTTGGGAGGAAACCAACCTTGTGCTCAATTGGGAAAAGTGTCATTTTATGGTTAAGAGTGGAATTGTCTTAGGGCACAAGGTCTCGAAAGCAGGGATTGAGGTAGATCAAGCTAAGGTAGACGTCATCGCCAAATTACCTCATCCCAAAACCGTCAAGGGAGTTAGGAGTTTCCTAGGCCACGCGGGCTTTTATCGACGATTCATCAAGGATTTTTCAAAGATTTCTCGACCCATTACACATCTTCTTGAAAAAGAGGCACGCTTTGTCTTTGACGAAGATTGTGTACGAGCCTTTGAAATCCTTAAGAGGAAACTTACCGAAGCTCCCATCCTTGTTGCTCCCAATTGGAACCTCCCCTTTGAGCTTATGTGTGATGCTAGTGATTACGCTATTGGGGCCGTTTTGGGGCAACGTCATGATAAGAACTTCTTGCCTATTCACTATGCTAGCAAGACGATGACCGAGGCTCAACTAAAGTACACTACAACGGAAAAGGAGTTCCTTGCCGTGGTGTATGCATTTGAGAAATTCCGACCTTATCTCGTCTTGACGAAATGCATAGTGTATACGGACCATTCGGCTATTAAGTATCTCATGGCAAAGCAAGATGCTAAGCCAAGATTACTTCGTTGGATTCTCCTCCTTCAAGAATTTGATCACACCATTGTTGACAAAAAAAGGAGCCGAGAATCTAGCGGCCGATCATCTCTCTCGTTTGGAAGATCCTCACCAAAGTGTTTACGAGCCCAAGGAAATCACCGAAACATTTCCGCTCGAGACACTTGGTGTAGTGAATTCTAAGCTTGATTCTTCCACCCCATGGTTTGCGGATTTTGCAAATTACCATGCGGGTAACTTCATCATTAAGGGTATGACAACTCAAGAAAAACGAATTCTTTCGTGACGTCAAGTTCTACTTTTGGAACGACCCTTACTTGTTTCGAACTTGTGCGGATCAAATCATCCGACGTTGTGTTTTTGGCACCGAAGCTTCTAACATCCTTAGAGCTTGCCATGAGGGACCCACGGGTGGTCACCACGGTGCTAATCTCACGGCTAAGAAGGTGTTTGATGCCGGCTTCTTTTGGCCTACTATTTACCGAGATGCACAAAATCTTGTGAAGTCGTGTGATGCATGCCAACGACAAGGAAAAGCCTCACAAAAAGATGAAATGCCACAAAATATCATTCAAGTATGTGAGATCTTTGACGTTTGGGGCATAGACTTTATGGGGCCGTTCCCATCATCTCGTGGTAATAAGTACATTCTCGTTGCGGTTGACTACCTATCTAAGTGGGTGGAGGCAAAGGCCTTGCCCACCAATGATGCTCGTGTGGTAGTCAAGTTTTTGAAGCAATTGTTTTCTCGGTTTGGAACCCCTCGTGCTATCATAAGCGATCGTGGAACCCATTTTTGTAATGACCAATTTGAAAGGGTTCTAAGGAAATATGGGGTTACACATCGTCTTTCTTTGGCTTATCACCCACAAACGAGTGGGCAAGTCGAGGTTTCAAACCGAGCTTTGAAGAGGATATTGGAAAGATCCGTGGGGGAAAACCGACAATCTTGGTCGGATAAGTTGGACGATGCTTTATGGGCCTTTAGGACTGCTCATAAGACGCCCATTGGGTGCACTCCCTATAAGCTTGTGTATGGAAAGAATTGTCATTTGCCTATCGAGTTAGAACACAAGGCTTATCTGGCCCTAAAGCATTGTAATGATGATATGGAGACCGCGGGAAAACACCGGAAAATGCAATTGAATGAATTGGATGAATTGAGAGACATTGCTTATGAAAATTCATTGATTTATAAAGAGAAAATAAAAAGTTGCATGATTCTAAAATTAAAAACCGGGTTTTTAACATTGGGGATCAAGTTTTGCTTTTTAATTCAAGATTAAAAATCTTTTCCGGTAAATTGAAATCCCGTTTCCGGTCCATTCACCGTGACTCAAGTGTTTCTATATGGGACCATCGAGCTAGCTCAAGATGAGGGTCCTAACTTCAAGGTGAATGGACATAGGTTGAAGCACTACTTTGGCGGGGAAGTTCCATCCTTGAACTACCTCGACCAAGTCACCTTCCCCAATGATAATTAGTATTGAGGGGATCGAGTCGAGCTCATGACTCGGTAATCAAAAACGAGGTGCCTCGTGGGGGAGTCCCATGCTTATCCTATGTACATATTATCGCTTTCTAATGTAGCTTATGTGTGGGGATTTGTGCCCTTCCAACCTTTGTTCCGTGGTTGTTTGTGCATTGTGGTTTTTAGATCATGATCTTCACGATTGGAGCCTCTCGTGTTCGTTTTATGGGAGCACTCGATCGTTTGCTTTGGAGACATTTCTCAATATCCATGATATATCCTTTTGATGTTCTAACCTTAGGTTTTTAGCACACTTCATAAACGGCTTTAAATTTAACGGTTACACCCTTTCCATGCTAGATTAGGCATTCAACTACGTCTCTAGTATGGGGGTGTTTGCACCCCTAGACTCGAAACATTGAGGACAATGTTTAATTTTAGTATGGGGGGTGAATAGATACTTGCCTTGCCAAACCTTCACGCTTTCCACAGTTTATCTTTTTGTTATCGTTTTTGTTGCAAAATAAGGCTAAAAATGGCCAAATTTTAAAATTTTTCTCATGTTTTATAAGTGTTTGAAGACACGAATGTAGATTTTCCGATGGCGAGAATAAGAGTAATTTTTGACTCGACCGTGCGTGTTGAGCACTTAGCTTTGATTCCTTAACTACACATTAGGCTAAGTCTCTTAAATGAGGACGAGAAATGATAGAGTTAATTATAAGTTACTATGCTAAACGTAGAGTACTCGTATTCTTTCAAAAACTCGTGTGTTCTCGTTGTTTGCTTATTCTCCCTTCGCATGTAAATAATTTTTGCTTAATAAATATTGACTTAGCGGTTTAGTTAGGATTGTTGGGTTTCTAGTCTTTTCTAGTAGCTTCCGTGTAATTAAATTGGGAAGACATTAAGGTATCGCCAGCGTCACGGTTTTGAAGTATTGGCACCCGAATAATCGAAAGCTTCACCCAATAATAAGATTTCAAGTGCTCACCTAAATCTAGCAAACAAATTGAAGCCCCACAAGGCCTAAAATCTATGCAAAAATTGAAAGTGAATCAAGCCTTAATCTTCGAAGCTTTAAAGATCCAAAATTCGCTTTAGCGTGAGGAAATACGTCTTTGGCTAATAAAACCACCGATGAGGCGGATAATAAAAGGCAAGGCAAGACCGAAGTCATAATAAAAGCTTCATGGCGAAGTTGAATAAAAGATGGAGGTAAACCAAAGATAATAAGGCCCTTCCGTTAGGGGGCGTATAAAAGTCTTGGTAATAAGTCTCATGTTCAAAACCGTTATAAAACCGTGTTTATCGATTCTTCTTGTCAACCTAATTTTTTAACATCGTCGTCTATTAGGAGGGGTTATTGATTTGATGGTTTTAGTTACACCGTTAGGACTCTATTTTTAGACCTAAATCTCTATTATCGCATAAGTCAAACAATGTATCCTCGTGAAACATTTAAGACATCATAAAATATAAGAGATACAACTTAGGAATAATGGGAGAATAAGTACGTGATTAGGGCATATGAGTAGTGTTAGCATTACTAACTTATAATGACAATGATCTCGTTGCACGCTTGGCATGGAATTAAGGTGAAAATCGAGGACGATGAAATTATTTCTAACGAAGCATTCACGTGTTCTTATTCTATGAACCTAAACGTCCCATTTTGCGATGAAAATCATACATTATGTCTAAAACACAAGTAGTAGTAATAGTAGTAGTGTAGCTAGTTTATCATTCAATAAAGTGAATAAAAATGAATTTTGGAGATGCTACGATACTTTATTCTAGCATTGCGTGAGGGCACGGCAATGGTTTAGTATGGGGGAGTGATGAGACTGCTTTTATACATAGTCTCATCGTCCAAATTGGGCTTAAAATGTGTTAAATATCATCAAAATACCCAAATATATGCTTGTGTTTGTTGCTTGTGTATTTTAGGTACGGATATTGAGAAAATGACAAAAGATCACAAGAATCATGCAAAAACGAACATGGGAAACGAAGCCGCACGATGAACCAAGCCCTAATGAAGAAATTTCCAAAATCAACCCTTGAAGATTTGAAGAATCATGAAGATTGGTCCTCCAAGTTTGAAGAATTGACACTTTATACCCTTGTATCTTCATAATTACAAGTTTGGTCCCTAAAGTTTGTCAAAATTACAAAAAAGACCCTTAACTTTGAAGAATTGGCAAATTTAGTCCCTCAACAAAACTAAATTGCCAATAATGGTCCTTCAAGAAGTCAACAAACAAGTCAAAGCCTTGGAGTATGAAGACATGTCAAAATCAGTCCTTGGAATATGAAGAAATTGCATGTTTAGTCCTTGTTTCAAGTTTATAAACAAATTGTGCCAAAAATGACAAGTTTCCAAAGTTAATTACAAAGGAAATGGGATTATTAGTTGTTTTATACAAAGTAGAAGAATGAAGAAACATGGGGGACTATATCTGCCAGACAACCAAACCACTCCCCACCAATCATTTTGCCACATCACCCCAACCCTCCACTCACAAGCCACCACCTCATCTCTCCCTTCCACGTCTGCATTCCACCACCACCACCTTAATTAATTAACTGATTAATTCAGTTATATTAATTCCCTCCCAAACACTTATTTAAATAACCTTAACCCCCAATACGGATTAAAACCCATGTTCATCACACATAAACCCTAAACCAATCCCAGGGACAATTAACTCTTAATCAAAGGGTTTTTACTTAAGTCTTTCCAGAATAGTAATTAAAGGTCTCCTAATCAAAACCCCCATCCCAAATCAACCCCAGACAAACCCATGTGACACCCCCAAGATTCCCATTGCACGTCTCTTTCCCACAAAACCCCAAACCAGACAAAATGTATGGCTAGATGTTAGTCCTTGGTCCCAAAGGCACAATGAACGATCCTGATCAACAAACAACACCTGGCTACTTCACATGTATCCATCTTGACCCAATTTTCAGTCAAAGACAAGGGCATATGCTGAGAATCTCCAAGGGCAAAGTAGGAAGATTACACATTAGGGTTTAGTATTGTTTTCCAGCTTTCTAGAACAAATTGTAAGGCTATATAAAGCCATAGGGACTTAGCATTATTTTTTTTCTTAGCTTTTACTTTTTCTCCTGGTTCAAGCCTTGTAAATCCGTTTTATTTATTGAAATAAAATTGGTATTGAGTGTTGAAGAGAAAAGAATTAGCCATTTTACATTTCTGCATTTAATTTCCAAGTTCAAATTTCAATTTAAGTTTCTGTTTTAACTCAATTTTTTAAATTTCTGAAATTTGGTCCAAGAGCTTAAAGCTGATATCATAGGCCTGATAATCTTGTAGATTATCAAGTTTATGTGAGGAATTAAGCTTTTGTTGATTTAGTGGTTAGTAACATTCCCAAGTAAAAAAGTAAAAAAGAGAAATCAGTTTTTTTTTCCTTATTCTTTAAATAAGCCATAGACAGCTTAATAAATAAGCTTGTTTTTAGCTTATTTGCTTTATTAACAGCAACCTTGTGCTTTATCTTTTTCTTAGCAGCATTTCACAACCATCCCTTTAGAAGATATAGGGTGTGTGAGTCAACAGTGACCACCACCCCCCTCTCTTCCTTTGCTTACTTGTTCATTAGTCCAAGGTTCAGCATCAGGCCCTAGCCTGATTGGAGGTGGTTTATCAACCACTGAGGGACTTGGATGTAAGTCCCTCAAGGTAGAATCTTGTTTCATTTTTATTTTTCTCAAAAGTTCAGTTTATGTGATTTTGTATGAATTTTGTGCAAAAGTGTTTAAGTGTAGTTCAAAGCTGTTGGATATCACTTATTCCAGGTTCATATGCATGCTAGATTAGTTAGAAATCAGTTTGGACTTGATTTGCATTGAATTTGTTTGAAAAATCACTTTCTGAAATTCTTAAGGGGTGTTTGGATTTGTGTTTTAAAGAGATATTGTGACAAATTTGTGAGTTAAGTCTTGTTTAGAATCATTCTGAGAGTAGTGTTAGGTTATGTGTTAGTGTTGTTTTCATTGTTGGTAAAGTTTAAGTCAAGTTGGGTGCTAAAAAATTGGAAAATTGGTTTAAAATTCAGTAACTGCTTGTGTGCATGAGTTTTTGTGAATTTTGCTTATAAATCTTGATAAGTTGCTAGATTATAGGTAACTTGAGGATTGTGAACTGCTTGCATATCATTTGGGTGATCATTGTTCTAGTATTTAGCCTTTGAAGTTCATTTGTGTGCTCATTGCATCAGAAAAAGTCACCAGGCCTAGCAAAGTATATCCGCAACATTTCTTGGTGCATTTAAGTGTGTAATTTGCTTGTATCTTCTTGTGTTTGTATTTAATTTGACTCCTTGTACTCCAAAGAGTACAAGGGTGCCTTCTTGTCCAATCAAAACGCCACAAAATCAGCAATCAAGCTCCTCTTGATTACCTTCACAAGTGAAGAAAGCATAAGTGCTTTGTGTTCATCATTAAGCAGACCTGAACTCGTTTTCATTTCATTCTTTCTTTAATCATGTTGAAATTTGGATTTGATTTGTGTTTTGAGTAAGTATTAGTCATCAGTTTGTGTTTTAAAAGTAAAAAAAAAAAGTTTTGCAAAAAGGCACACCCTGCCTGGACTCGAACACGCGACCTTGCGTTCCAAGGAGTAGCGTGTTTACCAGTGATCTAGATGGCCTTTTTACGTTTACCTTTCATTTCAATACTTATTTAAGGTGCTTTTGGTTTTGTGCTTATTTAGCAAACAGCTTTTAAATAAGCTGTTTCCAGCTTATTTCTCTTAGCTTTTTCTTGTTTAAGATTTTTCCTAGGATTGTATTAGGGTTGTTGATTTTTCTGAGCAAAAATTAGATTTTTCCCATTATTATTTTATTTATTAGGGTTATTTTAAGTTTAATTTTTAGAAAGTCATATAAAAATAGTAAAAAGTAATTTAAAAATTTGGAAAAATAATTTTTAGGTTTTTAATCATACTTTTGAGGTTTACAGCTTATTAGGTTTTCAATTTAGCTTATTTTTAATTTTATAGGATTTTAGGGTTTTTAAGCAACTTTAAAATTTAATATAAAATGATTAAATAGGTTTCAAAAAATTTGGTTTGCATTTTTGTTTTAGTTACATTATTTAGGATTTTTGGTAATTTTGTAGAATTATTTGGGGAACTTTAAATTTTTTTGATTATTTTCATATTATTTTATTATTAAAAATTGATGTTTTATTTTTTCTAGTTTTTTCATTTTTCCTAGGTTAAGGACATTAAATTAGGAGTCTTGTCACTTTCCAAATGTTTTTTAGACTTTTCAATTAATTTCTAGAATTAATTTAAGATTTAATACATTTTAATAGTTTTTAAGTGTTTAAAAATAGTTTAATTTGGTTTTAAAATTTTTAAAAATAGTTTTTAGCTTAATTAGGATATTTTTGAGGTTTGCAAACTATCAAATCTTGTTTAGGGCTTTTTAATAATTAAAAGTGATTTTTAGGGCTTTAATTAGCATTAAAAAGTCATTATCTAATTAATTAAAAGGTTTTAGCAAGTTTGAATTTTTTGTAAACTCTAAGAATATTATTGGGGATTTTTAGTAATTTTTAGTAATTTTTAGGTTAAAATTTTAATTTTGGAACTATTTACGGTTTTACATTTACGCCTTTTTCGTCGTAGTTTAATTCATTTTCGTAACCGTCTTTCTCTTCTATTCCCATTTCTTTCTCAATTATTATAATCACAAACATTAATCAATTCAATACACAACGCACTTGCCTCCTCGAGAACGAACTCACTTAGGGTCATTCACACACGGTTTTCCTAAATCGTCGTGCACGCTTGCCCTATTTATTGCTCTTTTCCTAAAGAGTGGTAAAACTCCAACATCATTTTGGCGCCGCTGCCGGGGAGGCGTGTTGTGTTTTGGTTGAACCATTGTTGTTTTTATATATAGCCATAAAAGTAATTGTATTAGTAGCACTCTACTAATACGTATTATCGTTTTGATCATAGTTTGTAACTTCCATAGGAGAAGGTGGAGAAATATGGTCCTCATTGAGAAGTTTCTCAATGGTACGAATGTCTTCTTCCCAATCGGTGGGAGAATCATCATATTTTAAATCCACATCCCCTAAAGTTGCTTCAAAATCTTTCAAAAGAAAATCACTTTCTCCAAATGGAGTCAATGATGAAGCAATAGAGGCTTCGGTCTCAACAATGGGTAGAGAAGAAAAACCACTTTTACAAGCGTCTTTGAAATGTTCTTCACTAGCCTCATCAAGTACGTCAATGAAATTAACGCTCTCGTGTTCATAAGTTTGCTTAGAAAGTTTACCCATGTTGAAGACGATTTTATCGTCACCAACTCTCTTGATTAATTCGCCCGCGGCAACATCAATAAGAGTGAGACCGGTCCTCAAGAATGGACGTCCCACGATTAATGGAACACGGGGATCCATCTCGTAGTCAACGACAACAAAATCCGCTGGAGGTGAATTTTTCGACGCCGACGAAGACATCTTCGGCTATCCCCACTAGATAAGAAACCGTACGGTTAGCTAACTCCAATGTCATTCTTGTGGGGACTAGCTCGGGTAGAGATAATTGTTTCCAAACTCTTAATGGTATTAAGTTGATACTAGCACCTAGATCGACTAGGGCCATACAATTCTCTACCCCGGGAAAGTTGCAAGGAATGAGAAAGTGACCTAGATCACCATGTTTTGTTGGTAATTTACTTGAGAGAACCGCGGAGAAATTCTTATTAAGTTGGGTTTGAGCAATATCAAGGAGTTTTTCTTTATCACTTGGAAGATCTTTGAACATTTTAGCATATTTAGGCATGTGAGCGAGCGCCTCGACAAAGGAGATGTTGAAATTCAATTGTTTGAACATTTTTAGGAAGTTCGAAACTTGAATATCATCCTTGTTCTTTAACTTCTCTTTCCTCAACCTTGAAGGATAAGGTATGTCAGGTTGAGAGGAAGGCTTTGGAATGGAATTCGCACTCACATCCGTGGGTGGAAGAGGGGTAGAAGTGGAAGGTGGAGGAATTGGTGAAGGGGGCTCGTTATCCTTTGTCGGAATCACCGAGTAGGTTTAGGAATCTCGGGTTCCTTATAACTTTTCCACTTCGGGTGGTGATTGCTTTCATCTCCCCTCTTGGATTAGCAATGGTGTTACTCAGAAAAGAACCCGAAGTAGAGGGTTGACTACTTGGGAAGAAACTTGCCATCATATCCCTTAAGTCATTCGTTTGACTGCTTAAAGAGTTTCGCATGTCATTCCTAAGCTCGGCTCGAAGATCATTCCCTTGTTTAGCCATGTCACATTTCAAGTTAATAATTTGGCTCTGAAGATTCTTTACCAGCGCGCCATTAGTCCTCATGTATGTTTCAACCTCTTGATTATATGCCGTGGGTTGGTTGGGAGGAGGAACTTGGTAAGAGTGTGGTTGATAAGTGGGTTGTTGGTAAACTTGATTATTTCCTTGAGGTGGATATGGGTTTCTTTGGGTTTGATATTGATTAGTAGCTCGAGGTTGGTTTTGATTGTTGCGATTGAAGTTGTTTTGGTTTTGAGGAGGAACATCGGGTGGTGAAAGAAAGTTGTTTAAACGATAACTTAGCAAATTGCGGTCACCTTGAGGACAAGCTTGATAGCCTCACGTGGAAAAGTTATCGTTAGCCGCATACACGTTTTCCGGATTGTCATGAGTAGAAGGACAATCGGTGTATGAATGAGAACCACCGCAAATGTCACAAGAAGGTGCTACAGCTTTAACTTGTTGAAATTGGTTCGTAGCCATGGTTAAGAAATTTTTGTTCATCTCGGCTATTTGGCGGGTGAGTTCGGTTTATTCGGGTTTTGATGAAGTAGAAGAAACATTGGCCCTCGGGTTATTTCTTGATGATGCAGATGTATCCCAATTTTTGTGATGAATGGTCATGTTCTCTATAAGCTCTCTACACTCCTCGGGTCTTCTCTTCATAAACGTACCACCGACGGCGGCATTAATCATATCACGATCACGAAAAGTTAAACCATTGTAGAAAGTATCAATCAAAGTGACGGGGAGCATATTATGGTAAGGACAACGATCGATCAAGACATTATAACGTTCCCAAGCATCGAAAAGCGACTCATCAGGTTCTTGAGTGAAACCACTAAATTGATTACGAAGACTAGTTACCATGGATGTTGGAAAATAACGCGACAAAATTTTTTGAGCCATCTCGTCCCATGTATGAATTGAGTTTTTAGGAAGACGATCAAACCATTTTTCGGCATGGTGGGATAAAGTGTGTGGGAAAAGATGAAGGCGAAGAAAATCCATGGAAACACCGGGCAATTTCATGCTTTGAGTGACGATTATGAATTTATCGATGTGTTTGTTGGCATCATCATCCGGTAATCCGCGAAATGGACAAGCATTTTGAACTTGTTGGATCATGTGATGCTTCAACGAAAATTCGGGAGCCGTGATTTGCATCGGCGCAATCGGTCCTCCACGTCCATTCATAGTCGGTTGACATAGCTCTTCCATCGTACGAAGGTCAGGTTGAGGAGCATGGTTGTTATTATTCAAATTGGGGTGAGGTGGATTGTTATTATTATTGCGCACACCGGCCATTTCTAAAAGTCTCTATGAGTCTCGGGCCCAGGATATGATGAAGATCGAGTACGCATACACTAAAAATGAACTACAATATTTTTGATTTATTATCTTGTTTTTTATTTATTTTTTTTTTATTTTTTTTTAGATTTTTGAAAATTTTAGATTTTTTATGATTTTTTGAAAATTTTTTATGCTTGAAAATAACGTTCCCAAAAGAACGGACCCCAAAATCCAATTTTTCTCGCTAAAAACCGTTAATCTTTACGAAAAGAGCCGGCAGCGGCGCCATTTGATTTAATGCTTTTGTGTGTCTCTTTGAGTGTTGTTCGTACTCGATTCAATTCGAATTGATCACGGTTTAAGGTGGAATAGTTGTCTTTGGTCACAAAAAGGGAAAGGTTTGTCGTCGTTTTTAACTAATTAAAACACAAGATGAAAGCTAGAAAAGATCAAACTGAAAATAAAGACTCTTAAAAATAAATGACGAGAAATTAAAGCGTAAATAAAATATAAACTTGAAAATAAAACACTTCTAAAATAAACTAAGAAAAGACAAGTTAAAATAAAGCTTGAGAAAAAAATCGCGGGAAAAGAAAATTTGAAGCTTAAGTTGGAACAAAAATGATTCAATTCCTCAATGATGAAAGGGTAATAATTCCGCAATGTGAAAATGAAACAATTCCGCAAAGATTAGAATTGACAATAATTCCGCAAAGAGAAATGGCAATAATTCTGCAGAGAGAAATGAACACAAATCCGCAATCCTTAAAAACTTATAATTCCACAAAGAGAAATGGTAAATATTCCGCAATGTTTATTAACATTCAATTTCGCAAAGCCTTAAAACACTTAATTCCGCAATACGGGCAAAGAACAATTCCGCAATACTTAAATACTATATGATTTCGCAATGCACAATAAGATACAATTCCACAATGTTTAAAACATTGCGGAATTATGGCAACTGGTTCGATTTCGCAAAGCAACAAAGGGCTCATTTCCGCAATATTCAAATATTGCGGAATTAATGCAGATTTTCCGAAAAACAAGGGATCTCGGGAAAAGGACGATTTTCAGCTCTTTTTAGCAACTTTTGAACGATAATAAGCCAATAAAAACAACAATAAGCTAACCACAAATCCTAGACGAATGATAAAACTTATAAAACTTTAAAACACGAATCAAGAACACGAAAAGTAAAAGATCTTATTGTGACGAAATGAAAAGAGATGAAATGGATGAAGAACTAGATTAATGATGAATAAAATAAACAAGATTATAAAAAATTAAGATCAAAACAAAGATTAAACTCACAAAAAGAAAGACTAGATTAAAGAAAGAATGATAAAGATGAACTTTTTCTAGTGAGAGAAAGTAAAACACTTTCTCTCTCTAAAAACTAGAAACTACTAAAAAAAATGACTAACTCAAAAATAACTAACACCCTCCTATTGACACATTAGGAGGGTATTTATAGGATAAGGGGAGGTGTGTTGGTGAGATGCTTTCTTCTTTCTTTTTCTTTGTCTTCTCGTCTTTTAATTAAATTTGATGTTCTCGACTCTGGCTCGGATTTGTCGAATGATAAAATGAACTTGTCTTCTAATTTTCTTCTTTTAGTAGACTTGGTTCTTCGACTTCGTTAAACTTCCGTCTTTAGACTTTTTCTTCGATAAATCTGGCCTTTGACTTCCGTTCTTCTTGCACTTTTGATCTTTTGACTACGTCTTTTGTCTTTTTCTTCGATAAAAGCCCGTGAAAGCCCGTGTTTTCTTCCTTTTTCATATTTTTGTCCTAAAACACAATAAAAACACAAACCACGCATAATTCTGACTTTTACGACATAAAATACACGTTTTGGCTTAGTTTATCCTTGTTATAAGTGGTAAAAGGATAAGTGTTTTCACACTTATTAATAAGCTAATCCGGAATGAATGCAATACCTTATCCGGAATGTGACAACTTATACTAATTCGGAATACTAGGGTTTATAAAACTTGGATAAGCTAAAAATAAGCAAAAACCAAATAAGCACTTTACCAAAAACTTAACCAAAATGTTTTTTAATAAAAAGCTAATAAGCCAAAATTCAAAAACTTTTAAAATACTAAATAATCGAAATATTTATAATCAACTTTTTATAAAAACATTAATCTATCAAATCAACTTATTTAAAAATAAGAGAAACATATAAATAAGCAATAAGCACAATAATATAAAACAGCAAACACATGAAAATCAATAAGCACAATCTAATTAGCAAATCAATCACACAATCAACATGATTAAACAAACTATATGATTAAAAAACAAAACAATAGATTATGATTAAGAAAGGTAGAATGAGAATTAACTAAAAATCTTTGAATTAATGAAGATGATTAAGATTCAATTACAAGATTAAAAGATTTAGATTAAGCATACATGAAAGAAATTTTTAGAGAGAGAAAGTAGCAACTACTCCTATATACCTATTAAAACTAAAAATGAACTAACTCCTCCTAATGAACTATTAGGACACTATTTATAGGAGAAGGGGAGGGTGTTGTTGCTTCCTTCTTTCTCTTGTCTTCTCGTCTTTTTAAATAACTCGGCTTTCTCGACTTTGTCTTGGGATTAGTCGAATGATAACACTTTTGATCTTTTGCCCCATACGTCAAAGATTTCACATTCCCTGGATGAAATTTTGAGGTATCTCATATTTATGTGTGATCTTGCCTTGTCTTTGGCAAGCATCACAATGCTTAACCATTTCATGAGCGTCATGATAAATGGGCCAATAAAATCCAGAGTCAAAAACTTTCTTCGCGGTATAATTATGACCAAAGTGACCACCAGTGGGTCCTTTGTGGCAAGTTTATAGGATTAGTAAAGCTGCCGACCCATCAACACACCTACGAATAACAAGATCCGCACATTTCTTGAAAAGGTAAGGGTCGTCCCAATAATAGTGTTTAATATCCTTAATGAATTTTTTTCTTTTGTTGGGACGTTAACCCTTCCATAAGAACACCACCTACCAAATAGTTTGCAATGTCCACAAACCATGGGGTATCGTCAAGATTGGAGTTAATAGACATTAAGGCCTCATGGGGAAAGTATTCATTTATCTCTTGATTAGGAAGTTCCCCTTGATAAGGATCCTCGAGTCTACTAAGATAATCCGCGGCTAGGTTTTCTGCTCCCTTTTTTATCATGAATTTCGATTTTAAATTCTTGGAGGAGCAAAACCCAACGAAGGAGTCTCGGATTAGCATCTTGCTTAGTCAACAATTATTTCAAGGCAGAATGGTCGGTGTAAACGATGGTGGTGGAAAGCACAAGATAGGGGTGAAATTTCTCAAAAGCATACACTACAGCCAAAAGTTCTTTTTCGGTAGTGGTATAATGCAATTGAGCTCCCGTCATTGTCTTGCTAGCATAATGGATTGGTTGGAAATGTTTTTTTAACTCGTTGACCTAAAACCGCTCCTACGGCGAAATCACTAGCATCGCACATGAGCTCGAAAGGTAACTCCCAAGTTAGAGAGACTAAGACGGGTGCCTTAGTTAATTTACCTTTAAGAAGTTCGAAAGAATCGAGACATTCTTGAGAAAAGATGAAAGGAGCATCCTTTTCTAAGAGGTGAGTTATAGGTCGAGCTATCTTAGAGAAATCTTGGATGAAACGATGATAAAATCCCGCATGACCTAAAAAATTTCTAACTCCTTTGACGGTGGTAGGTGGAGGTAACTTAGCAATCACGTCAACTTTAGCACGGTCGACTTCGATACAGTCCTTTGAAATTTTGTGACCGAGGACAATGCCTTCTTTTACCATGAAATGGCATTTTTCCCAATTAAGAATGAGACTTTAAACTTAGCATTGTTTTAACTTGTTTTATCTTAGATTAAATCAAAATATCAAAATTTGTTAAGTTTTTGCAAAAACTAGGATCAATTCCGCTTTGGATTACGGGTTTAAAGTCATCTTCCATGAGAATTGATATGTTGAGTTTGCCAAGTATGGAAATTTGTTCGTCTCGATTCAGTTCGAATTGATTACCAGTTGAATGTGTGACTCACTCGTTTTTGGTGGATAAAAGAAAAGGTGTCGTTGTCTAAAACTAATTGAAGATAAAAATAAAGCTTTAAAAGGAAATGACAAAATATAAAAGAAATGAACTAAAAATTAAAACGATTGACAAATACTAAAGAAACAATATTAAAAACAAATATGAAAACGAAACAATTAATAAAAATAAAACGAAACGAAGAAATTAACTTTCGACTGAAAAATAAAATTAACCTAATGAAAAAGGAGAAAATAAAACTAAGAGAGTACTTTAAAACTAAACGAGGTAAAAGCTAAAGCGGGCACTAAATAAAAGATGAAACTTAAACTTTTGGAAAAAATACTAATACTAAAATTTGACGAAAAATTCAACTAAAAATACGTGACTTCAAAATAGAAATCGGAAAAACTTTCAGATAAAACTAAACGATTACGGAACAATATTAATTAATAAACAAACAAGCAAACTAGTAGCTCAAGCAAGCAAGCTAGTAGCTCAAAATTGCGCCAAGAAAAAATGAAACATGCAGGCATGCATGTCATTCTATCAGAATGTTGAAAACCTATCACAATATGAAAACCTATCACAATATGAAAACCTATCACAATATGAAAAACCTATCACAATATGAAAACCTATCACAATATGAAAACCTATCACAATATGAAAAACCTATCTGTTAGCCTCAAAATATTGAGTCAAACAAGAATGCTTGGTCATATGTTTATTATGTATCGTATATTAGAACGTTGTAATAGGTAGTAGATTAGTCGTGTATTACAGGCTTAACTTTAAGCTAAGGTTCATTCATAAGTAACCTAAGCCCAAAAGAAAAGCCCGGCCTATTATCATATAGCCCATCATGACACATGTAGGCAAGGCTATATAAATCTCTCCTTGCATGTATGGAGAGGTTGGTTGTCTCATTTTTCTCTTTTCTGCTAATCTAATATTCACCAAGTTTCTCACACACTTCTCTCTACTTTCTCTCAATACTTTCTCTCTCTAGAATTCATCTACTTCATCTATTTTCTTTCTTTCTTCCTTGCTTAATCATCACAAATATATGGGACAACAATTGGTATCAATCGCCATGGGGTAGTTTTGTGATTGGTTGTTGTGTTTTCATTTGATTCGTTTGATTTGATCCTTTCATCTACGAATTCAAGTATTTTTGTGTTTTTCGTGTTCTAAATCTTGCTACAAATTTTCTCTGTAGTTGTAGTAGTGATTTGCGTATTTTGGTTTGGTTAACAATACGAGTTTCTTGCTCAAAGTTGCGAAATTTATTCTTTCATTACCAAAGAGTTTCCATCGGAAAGTACAAGAAAGGACAGTTTGATCGCAATAACCCTAGGGTTTTACTTTGCGATCAGTTATTGCGATACCCCTTATTCTGACGTGGATTGCGATCGTACATTACGATCGTGGAGTGCTACGGAATTAAGGCAAAGTGAAATGTTACTCTGTCAAAATTTCATTTGCCACATTGCGATAGACTTCATATTCTGACAGTGACCATTCCGATAGAAGTTGCATTGCGATAGAGGGATTATTGCGATAGGAATATTGCGACAGATTATTGCGTCAGGGGTCATTGCGACAGGTTTATTCTGACAGAACATTCCGACAGAACATTCCGACAGAAAATTTGGTGATAAAATCAAATTTTTTCCATACTAGTTTTAGGCTATTTCTAGCTCGATTTCAAAATTTGGTGATAACAAATTTTTAGGTCTACCGTTTTAGTCGGACAGAGGAATTTATTGTCGGACTGATAAATATTTCAAATTTTCGGAATTTCAACAACACAATCACACCATATCTACTTAAGATCCGAAGTCACTTCATCAACTGAGACACCATCATCATGGAAACGAGCAATGCGTGTTCAGACAGAGAAGAACGAGAGATGCAACTACAAGAACAAGTCCTTAAACAACGTTGTTTGCAAGCTTTCAGTGATCTTACAACAAATCTAAAACGTCTGGAAAGAGACAGCTTCTCGTACAATCCTTTGTATATGCATGCTTTTCATTCCTTCTTCGGAAATGATCATCACACGTTCACTTATGACTTAAGAGACCACTTGAAGAATCTTGAGAATGAATTACTCAACAAAAAACTTCATGAGACAAATTCAAAGAAAGCCTTCAAAACACTCAGAACACCGTTTCAACCATTCTTTGCTTCAAAGCTATTCAAGAATCCCAATTTTGATTCAGAAGTTCGAGATCAAAACAACACTTCAAAGACTACACTACAATGGAAGCAAAATCATTCAGAGACTTGATATTTAGAAACATGGAATCAATTGAGAGGCTTATGGATGAACGCTTACTTCATGCAAAAGACATGATCAATAAGATGAATGACAAAAGGCTGAAAATGGAAAAGTGCACGGTTGCAAAGATTCATGTAGTGGCTACGAGTCCAGTCTCAACTGTAAGTAACAGGACAATATCGAGTAATGCAACTGACAGTTGCAGAACAGGGAACACAAAGCATGGTGCCCAGAATGATCATACCATACATGGGAATGCAAGTAGCAGCTCTGGCAACCAACACATCCATTCTGAGATAGTCATCGGCAATACACCTTCCTATGATAATGGTCCTGTTTACGATTCTGAACCATTGGAAGAGGTACACAATGCTGAATTTAATGTGTTTGCCAATGCCAATACGCATGAGCATAGTGATCCAACAACAACCCTTATTTACACATGTATGACGGAAAAGGTTGATAGCAATACCACACCCGATTCATTAGACATGTGCAATAATGCGTTTGAGGATGATCAACATGCAAATGAGTATGATGATGAGGAGCGTGTCGTGCTTTCTAATTTAATTGCTAGTCTACAAAAAGATGTCAATGAAACTAAAAAGAGTCAAAAGCAATTAAAGAAGGCAAACGCTAAGCTCACTCAAAATTTTGTAGAATGCAAAACTGCTCTAATTAAGTCTAATGAGACCCTTGATAGTTATAGAGCTAAGTTTCTTCAAAAGACCAAAGAGCTTGAGGGGTACAAGGGTAGTACCTTAAAAAATCAAAAGGACGATCTTGAAAAGAAATACAACGAAACTCTTGAGTTATTAACCAAAGAGAAACGTCAATTTAATGTTTTATAAATGGATGAACGTCAAAAAACGTACCTTGCTGCCACCAAAGTTAACGAACTTGAACAAAGGCTTTGTATGACCACTACCGATTCTGCTAAAATTCTTGAGGTAAAGAAATAAGAGGTTGAAATGTTAAAACAAGATTTCAAAAGTCGACATGAAAAAGATACTGAAAAAGTAACGGAACTAGAAAAACAAGTCGAATTTTTTAAGAAAGTTGTTTATAAAACGCATGACTCTATTCAAACCGTTAGAATGATAGCACCTCCGTCGATGTTTAAGGTTCATGCTAGCTTTGCAAGTCCTGCTTACCTTGCCCAAGTTCAAGCTGCGAACCCGCGCCTTTATATGGATGAGTCCGAATGGACCGACCCTGAATATCCTCTTGGTTATGATGAGACATCCCTTTGGGAAGAGGAGAGTAGATCACCGGTCAATAAAGAGTTTGTGAAACCATACAATTATGCTTATGAGAATAGTCTATATGGTCTTTTCACAACACAAAAACAGAAGTCTCGTGAGGAATTGTTTTTAGAATGCAAACAAAGAAGAATTCAATGGAAGAAAGCTTTTGCAACTAAGAAAACAAACGCTTCTAACTTCATCAACTACTTGCCTCTTGATGCTTCCAAAAGCAAGAGTAGGAAAACATTAGGTATTCTTAAACACCACATAGATAATGTTAAATATATTGTTGAAAGAGATTGGGCAAAAGGTGAAAATGTTGAGTGGCAACGCCCGATTCCTCAAGATATTACCTTGCTTGTGAAAGAACTCTTAATTCCAAATACGGCGTTGATTAAAGAAACTGTTCTTCAATTTGAGGAGTTAATTCGGACTGAAATGTTTGATGATTTCAAATATGTTGAGTCTATTGAGAAAAACATTGATGATCTTCAAATGGAGAAGTCTGATTTTTCAGATGAATATGATTTACTCTTGCAAGAATGCGTTTCTAAAGATGTTATGTGTGCTTATTTTACATCTTGTGCTGATATCGATGAATATTCTGATGTTGCATGCAAATATCTTGATAAGATCAAAGAATGTGAGCGTCTTGAACTTGAGCTTTCGAAATGTAAAGAAAATGTTGATAAAAAGGCTTTTGAGTTACTTCAACACAATACTGATTTCCTTCAAAAACATTGTCATTCTCTTGAACTTGCTTTGCAAAAAGACGTTGGTAGTTTTCCACATGATAATAACTTGCAAGAAAAACATTCCAAAATGTTTCGAGAAATGAATGAATAGAGTTTGAAAATTAAAGGGTTGAAAGCTCAGTTACAAGACAGGGAAATAGCGATAGCAGAGTTGAAGCAACTCGTTGCTAAGATGGGTGGGAAAACTGTGGAACCTAAAGTTGTGAAACCTGTTGTTCGACAACCCAATGCCTACAAGGATCCAAAGCCATCTATCTTAGGAAAACCGACTCCTTTCTCCAATTCTTCTCATGTAAAATCTAGGTTACACCCTAAGACCGATGTGCAACCAAGTTTTCCAAAACCATCCATATCACCCTATGTTCATCCATTTAGAAAGCACAATATTGCCACACCCAACCATGTGAATGCACCTAGCACTTCTAGGACTCCTCCAAAACATGTGACATTCGCGTCCACAAAGGATTCTGTAGATTCAAATGACCAAGTTCATACCAACAACCTAGAGGATGCTAAACAAAAAGGGAAGATTCAGAAAGACAAACCCATGTATTCAAAACCGAGTTCACCAAATCTCGCTAGAGTTCAACACACTCCTAATGGTAGTCAACCAAAACCTAGGATCCCTTACCAACAATCTAGGAATTGGAAACCATCCATGAATAGTCATGTTTCGAACACTACGCCTGAACGATTTGGAAAACCCAGGAATACAATGACTTTCATGAATCCCAAATTCCTCGTATGCCCCACTTGCAAAAAGAGCATTCACAATGGAAATCATGACCATTGCATTTTGCAATACCTCTATGAGGTCAAATATCATTCCTTTGAACGGATATCGAATACAGAATCCCATATGACAACAAGGAGATACAAACCCGTCGCAAAGAAAAGCAACCACACCAAATCTGAAACGTGGATTCAAAAAGGACATAGTTTCTCTCCAAAGAAGTCTTCCGCTGTGCAAGAGAAAACTACTCCTAAATCTAGTATTCAGTGGAAACCAACGGGTCGGATCTTTACGGAAGTTGGTCTTAAGTGGATTCCTATAGAGAAGAGTGTTGAAACCTGCTCGATCACTAATGCGGGTGTTCTGAATATAGACAATGTATTTGTTACTCCTAACACTAGTATTTCTGCAAACTCTTCTTCTGTCATTGCAGGTACAACAGTGGATTCTGAACCCACATCTCCTTCTTCAAAGGGTTCCAATTAAGTACATTCGATATCACCTTCTTCTGCTGTACAAAAGTCTATTTTGGATTATTTTCGAAAAACTTGATAAAACACAAAAATATAATAAAATGTAAATATCCATAGAAAAACAAAATAAAAAATGGAAAAACTTTCGAAATACCAAAAATATTCTTCTCGACATGTCTTTCAGTATCGATAATATGGACGTACCTAGAAATGTCGCTCAATAACGAAACGGGTTTGTACATAAAGCTCAAATAAAAGTTGTAAATATTTTTCAAAACATATCATTTCTATGATTTACAATTACTTCAGATTGTGACGCGTGCCTCAAAGAAAGGAAAGTTGATCTTGCTTGATAACTTATCCTCAACAACGGGAAAATTAAAATTCTCGGTCATAAGCTTTCATTAAAAACATTCCATGTTTTTAAGCTCATGTAAGCGACTTACAGTTAAATGTCAGACTGTAACTCGAACTTCAAATAAAGGAAAGTGTATCTTTAAAGATAACTTATCCTAACAAACGGGTAGAGAAATCTATCACGAGTTGAGCTTGTCACAAAACATTCAAAGTTTTGAGCTCAACACAATGGCTTACCCTCAGCAAAAGAAGAGAAATCTTCTTACACTTGAGTGGATTTGTCAAGACATTCAAAGTCTATGAACTCAATTTTATGCTTTAGAAAAACCTCTTCACCAAAAAGAAATAGGATTTTTCAAAAAGCGTTGAACATAATTTTTTCAAGAATTTCTCAATGATTATTTAAAATCTTTCAAAAATTGTGTTTTCAACAACTGTCATCCTCAAAAAGCGAAATGTGGATCAAATTCTCACAATGACAATTCAATTGGATCAATTTTTGAGGGGGAGCATTTTAACTTCATGCAAAAGATTAACACATCTTTCTCCCGGAGATTTTCAAGACTATTTTAAAAATATATTTTAATCAAATTTGGTATCTCTAATATCAAAAGATATTATATATTAGAGATAGGGGAGAAAATGTGATTAAAATGTGATCTTATATAAGACTCAAGCACTTTAACTCTTACCTACATGTGCAAAACACTTTCGATTATCGATGCACATGTGAAGGGGGAGCATTTCTGAAACGACAAAACTAGCAAGGTGTTAAATGTTTTTCAAACACTTTGTTAGAATTTAAAGTGGGTTTCATGGTTACGATAAGATACCCACAACATCTTTAATTCACGACGTTATTGGTGTCAAAAGGGTGGTTAGGTTTAAGTCCTATGATCCAACCAAAACCGGAGGGATCTTCCCAGGGACAATCCAATAGATTATTAGAAGTCCTTAGGAAAGATGGAGTAGAATGTGAACGTAGCTGAATGCCGACTAAGTACTGATGCTAGCACAGGAAAAATCACAACAAGGTGCCAGTAATGATTTCTTGGTAAACATTGAAGGGGTTGAAGAATGAAAAACAAATGTAAGGATTAAGGGTGTAAAGAAATTAGCCCTCCATACAACCTAGGCAGAAACCGGGTCAACACATCATGAAGACAACTCATCATGGACCCAGTGATGTGAAGCACAACCCTTTCCTAGCTACTCAGGCTTCTCACAAAAGAAGTTTGTTTTATTTTCACAGAGAACAACATGAATTCTATTAGCTTTCTCATTCCGAGATAGTTGATATTGAATAGGTAGCATCTGCTCCAGCCTCCGACCACTAAAAGTGCACAAATCGAGTCTAGAGCCAAGAGATCAATCAAATCTCATTAGGACACACGGATGAAGATCAAGAGAGTCCTACTAATAAGTGTGTAAACACTTATCCTTTTGCCACTAAAATCAAGGAAAAACAAGACCTAATCATGTGTTTAATATCGTAAAATTCGGAATTACGCGTGGTTTTGTGTTTTTGTGTGAAATAGGTACAAAAGATCAAAAGGAAAGAAAACACGGGATTTCACGGTCATTTGTTGAAGAAAAGTCCAAGGAAGAGACAAAGACAAAGTCAAAGAACCAAAAGTGTGCCAAAGATCACGAAAACCGGCAAATTCGACACGAGTTTAAAGGAAGAATCAAGGAAGCGAATTTCAAGCTCGATTTTAGCGGATTTGATATTTATGAAGACACTTGGGCCAAGTGGGTTCCACATTTGGGTAAATGGGCTTAAAAGCCCATTTGAAGATCATGTTTAATGGTTAAATGGCAATTTATCCCATCAAAGGCCCATTTGCTTTATTATGGACGGATGGAATAACAATATGGGCCAAAAGCCTAGTTACTTGGAAAATAACATTGGACGTGTAAAATGTTTTGGGCTTCAAAGCCTAGTAGGGCTTCATGTTTGGACGGTTGAGTGAAAGTGAATATTATTCACTTGTTACCATGGTCAACCTTCACACACACTTACCAACTCACAACTATCCCCACACACGTTTGTTTATTAAATAACTTACTTTACCCACCCCACTTTATTTACTTTCGATAATAACAAAGAAAACCACTCACACCTCTTTCCCTCACCTCCCAAACACAGACACCCCATCTTTTATACCACTGTTCCCCAAAAACCCTAATTCACCTAATCACAAATTTACCCAAGATAATTGGGGCTTTTATCTAATTCGTGTGATTCACACGCTTCTCAATTAAATCCGCCCTTAATTCGGGAAGATGATGGTGGTCCTCAATAACCTACGTGGCCCTGTTTCCCTCTTTTGATTGGTTGTGACAACACCAAAACTCCAATCCACCAATCCTTATTAGCCATGTCATCTATAAACAAACACAAATTAACACAAAAAATGCCATGATGGCGATCCGTGTTACCCCTGGATGTTTCTCACCGTTGATTCAAGAAAGAGAAGAGAGGAGAAGGATGGACGGTCAAGATCATTCGACTTGCTCACCAAGATTCATGAAGAAGGTTTCTAGGTTTTTCCTATAAAAACCCACATCATATGTATAATCTATGTTCCTAGTTTTTATTTTAATTTTATTTTTATGCAAAATAGATTTTAGGTTTATTGTATTTCTCTTTAAAAGTATTGTAATCCAATTTCAGTTATTAATAAAATTTATTTTCGGGTTAATTTTGTCTCTTTAATTATTTGCAATTTAAATCTTTAATCTGTTTTATACTAATAAATATTAAAATAAAAGTGGTATAAAATTTCCCCTACTGGGAAATTTCTTAAAATCTGGTTCGAAGATAATTGGTTCGTGAGTTGACTTGAATGGTGGTTCGATTTTGGTTGATGTTTTATGGTGGGTTTCGGTTTAGATATTAAGGAGGCTCAGAGCCCATCCTTCTACTCAATTACGTCACAAGGTTCATTTTCTTTTTATTGTTATTGTTAATTTTAGATTAATCGATTTAGAATCTGCTTATAGTTTTATTTATCTGTTTATTGTAGTTTGAATCGAATCTGCTTAGCTTTTGGTTTGATATAGCTTTCTTGTTAGGTTAAGGTTGTTTAAGTTTTGGTATTTGGTATTTGGCTTATTCAGTCTCTAGTCTACTTGCGTTTATTTTATATCTGCTTATTGATTGCTAATTTAGGATTGTGATTGTGTTTGAGCTTGTTTATATCTGAGTCTGATTTGCTACTTATTAGTTGCTGATAAGTTGGATCTGCTTATATAGCTTATAGTTTGGGTTTTGTTTAAGTCTAGATTTGCTTCTTTACTGTTTTCGTCTATTTACTTATCTTCATTTGCTTATTTTAGATTTATTTGCTTAGGATCAGAGTTGGTTTTTATAGTATTTAGCTTATCTGCTATATGCTCTTCAGTTTTTTTTGTTTTTTTTTAATTTTGTACTGTTCATTTGCTTATTTGTTTAAGTTGTCATATTGCTTATTTGGGCTTTATATTTTTTTGCTGATATTACTAAACAAAGCAACAGATCCATTTGATCTGTTTGTTTCAAATTCCAAAAAAATATTATTAGCAAAAATCGTCCCTCACGGGACTCGAACTCGTGACCTTTAGCTGAACTGTCCAACGCCTTAACCATTTGTTCTTGCCCTTTATTTCTGTTCTATTTCGAGTCATTTACTCAATACAGGTTTGTTAATCTTAGCTGCAGTTTTATTAATAGGTTTAATTACAAGTTTTAGTTTTGTTAATTTTAATTAAAAGTTTTATATACGTTTTCTTTTATAAAAAAATAAAAAAAATATAAAACAAAATAAATATTTTAATTACTTTTAGAATTTTAAAATTGTTTTTATAAATTAGCCATTTTTTATAAAATTACTTTTTAAATTCAAAATAGTTTTCAAATTAGTTTAATTAATATTGTTTAGTTTCAAATTAGTTTTTATTTAAATTAGTTTATCATTTTTAAATAGTTTTGTTTGAAATTTGAAAAAGTACTTTTTATCAAAATATTTCCTTTTTAATTAGATTAATTAGTTTTTAATTAAATAGTTTTTAGTTTCTAAATTCCAAAAAGTTTTATTTACCAAAAACAATTAATCCACGTTAAAATTTGATTTCAATTCGAGTGAGTCGAGGAAACGAACCTAAATTGCAATACATAAAATTACCTACATTACCTAGGATATATCCTTTTGATATTGCTAGAACACTCAGAGTTATACTACTTAGTATGCTGATAGTTGTAAAATTACCCCTTTAGGAAAAGGATGGCAATTAGGACAAGTAAGCACGACGATTTAGGAAAACCGTGTGTAAATGACCCTAAAATGAGTTCGTTCTCAAGGAGGCTAGTGCGTTATGTGTGTAATGACTTGGATTAGATTTGTGATTATATTGTTGAAAAAGAAAGAAAGAAATGAGATTAGAAGAGAATGACGGTTATGAAAACGGATTAAACTAAGTCGAAAAAGGTATACACGTAAAACCGTAAAAAGTGCTAAAATTAAAATTTTACCCTAAAAATTCCTAAAAATTACCGAAAATCCACAATAATATTCTAAGAGTTTACAAAAAATCCAAACTTGCTAAAACCTTTTAATTAATTAGATAATGACTTTTTAATGCTAATTAATGCCCTAAAAATCAAAATTAATTATCAAAAAGCCTTAAACAAGATTTTAAAGTTTGTAAACCTCAAAAATACTCTAGTTAAGCTAAAAACTATTTTTCAAAATTTTAAAACCAATAAAAACTATTTTTAAACAATTAAAAACTACTAAAATCAATTAAAACTTAAATTAATTCTAGAAAATAATTAAAAGACTCTAAAAATTTTGGAAAGTTGCAAAAATCCTAATTAAGTGTTTAGAACCTAGGAAAAATATAAAAACTTAGAAAATCAGACTTTTAATTTTTAATAATAAAATAATATTAAAATAATATTAAAAATCCAAAAATCATAAAAAATTCTAAAAACTTGCAAACTAGCTTAATTTAACCTAAATAACTCAGAAATGAAAGTGAAATTACCTAAATACCCTATTGGTCCTAGAAAATGGGCTAAACCCAAAACAGTACACTATTGGGCCAAATTTGGGCCCAATAACAAAAAGTGTTCAAAATAAGCCCAAAAAGCACAGGTTGACTCAAAATTTGATTTTAAACAACTTTTTTTAAAGGCCCAAAAGCTAAAAATGTGAAATAAGCTAACTTATAACAAGCCGCTTATTCTTAATGGGCTTTTTGGCCCATTAAGCTATAAGCCAATGCCATAAGCTAAAATTTGACGCACAAGCTTCTTTTGACCTAATAAAGACTTCTGCAAAAAGAAATTTGAAATAAGCCCAAGGAATAAGCCTGAAAATGCAATAAGCAATCTACAGAAAACGAAAAAATAGTCGTTTTTGAGTTCTAGGCCACCCCAAGTGCTGATTCAAGTTCCAAAAGCTTTTAAATGACTTAATTAAGCAAAATCAACAAAGAGTTTTCAAATAAGCTGACTCAATAAGCTAGAAAAAGCAGATAAGCACTTATGTAAAAGTCAAAGAAGTTGGTTTTCTAGTAAAAAGTCAAAGTCAAAGTCCAATAAGCTCCAGTCTACTTAAATGGGTCAAATAATGAAGACCTATCACAAAAAATAAGTTGTTGCAAGTCTGGATAAGCTAGAATAGCTTATTGATAAGCTGATGACAAATTAGCACTAGTAGGGGCTAGTTTTGAGTGTTGAGCAGTGGAAACTTTTTCCACTGCTTGACTTGTTTGACTTTTTGTCTTTAGTGACTTTTTTGGAGATTCAGATTACACAAAGGCACCCAAATGATCTTTCGATCAAAAGGAGTCAATCACAATCAAAATAGCACAATCACTAACACCCAATTGATATAGTTTAATCAATTAATCACCAGATATTGCACATACATGAACAATAAGCAGTTAAGCACATATGAGCAGTTTTAGCACAAATCAGCCAGCCAAATTCAACCAAATGCGTACACAAGCTATTATAAACTCCAATAAGCAAGTCTAAACAGGTTTCATGCAATGGTTCAAAGAATTAAGCAAGATTCAAGCCAATGAAAGTTACTGATGAACACTAACACATGCAGTTTTCTACTTTGCTGATGTATTTGACACTTAAGCCAGATTCAACACCTCAAATCTTTCAAACAGGTTATAATGACTATGTTTAAGCCACTTTTATCCCTAAGCATGCATACACACTAAGTGTTCCCAAAATCCTAGGTCAAAACAGGCAATATCAAAGTCTATATAGCAGATTGTTTGATTCAAGGCTTCAAACCCAAAAACTTGCAGTAAAACACTCTCAACCAAGCAAATATCAGATACCAAGCTTAAACAACACAATCCAACAACACAATATCAAGTTGCAAGCACAAACAAATAGACCCAAACACCCCTTTATCTTTTCCAAATCAAATTTTTCAAAGTAAAAGTGAGATTCAAGACTACCCAAGCATCAATTAACACTAAAACAGGTAAGATTAACAGATTCAAGCAAGAACAAGCCACAAAATTCACAAGATAACAAGTCACATACAAATATCACCAAAAATCATAAATTTAAGCAGATTTTAGGATTGAGTATGCAAACCTCATGGATGTACATCCACACCCACGAATTTTGAGCTTATGTGCTAGCAAGAACAAGCACAAGCTTCCACAACAAGCCTGCTAAGATTGAACAAGGTTAAAGCACAAGAGCATAAAAATCAGAAACTTCAAAAATCTTGATTGATGCAACCTTGTTACCCCACACTTGATTATCCCTAAGTTATAAGCCTCACAACACCTTAACTAACTCAGTTAGGATGCTATGATCAGCCCTATAACCCAAGAATTCCAAGATTGGAACAAGTACTTAGCAAAATATCAAGAATGAGGAAAATTGCAAACTTTTGCAACCTCCAAGTGAAAACAGGTTTTTAACTTCTAAACTAACAATCATATAACAATAATAAGCAGTAACAAAGATTGGCCAATGACTTTTCTTCAATGATTCAAACACAATTTCATTAAACTGAAATGGGATTCACAGAAACTTGAACAAGGAAAAATCAAAAGCAAACTGAAATGTAATGAGTCCTATGCCTTATATAGGCTACAATGAACTAGTGCAAGGCTAAAAAACGTAACCCTAATTGGTGTAGAAGTCCCAAAATGCCCTTGTATTGTTTGAATATGCTTGATCATGTGACATGTTTTGGCTGGTTGTGTGAGGTGTCCAAGTATCCAGAAATGATCAAAGGCTCATATTGAAGCTTAACTTTAAAGCTAAATGTGGGTGGTAGATTCCCTGGAATGTTTTAGCATTTTGTTCAAAAAACGTGTGAAGGGGGTCCAACATGTGACTTGCGTGTTGTTGGGGTGGCAGGTTTAAGGTTTGGGATATGATTAACCTCACCTTAATCAACATTCTGGATAATATGGAGGTTTAATTTTTGCTAAAACACAAATACCCAATTTGTGTTCTTGGTGTGAATAGTGGTGTTTGATCCGGATTAGAGTTTAAATAAGTGTTAGGCGCCACTTTATTAAACTAATAAAGATTAGTTTAAATCAGTTATGGGTGGGAAGTGATGTGGCGCCATGGTGAACTCTGATTAGAGGGTTTTGGTGAGTGGGACAGGTGTCACAAGAAGAGTGGTCTAGGTTTGTTTGTGTGTCTGCCATGTTTAGCCCCCGTTCTTTCCACTACCTTTCACTTTGTAAATAAACAGCCAAAAATATGAATCCTTTGTATTTCAAGTTTTCTTTTTCACACTTTTTCCCCAAATACTTTTCCAAAGTATTTTCAGGGGTATTTCTTGCCATTTTTGAATTCTTCAAGGGCTGATTTGGCATTTTGATGATGGATAATGGTCTTGACTGCTATAATGTGCATTTTGGAGGACTGAAATTTCCAAGTCATGTTTGATGAGGGACCATTTTTGCCAAATGTTGAAAGTTGAGGGTCCTTTTTGTAATTTTGGGATTTTCAAAGGACCAAACTTGTAATTTCTTGTACTTTGAAGGACTTCATGATATACTTGACTTTTTGGATGATATTGGTTGACAATTTAGCTTTGTTGAGGGGCTAAACTTGCCAATTCTTCAAAGTGGAGGGCCCTTTTTGTAATTTTGACAAACTTTAGGGACCAATCTTGTAATTATGAGGATACAAGGGTATAAAATGTCAATTCTTCCATATTGGAGGACCCTTCTTCATAATTCTTCAAATCTTAAAGGGTTGATCTTGGGAAAGTCTTCATTAGGGCTTGGTTCATTGTGCGGCTTCGTTTCCCGTGTTCGTTTTTGAATGATTCTTGTGATCTTTTGTCATTTTCTCAATATCCGTACCTAAAATACACAAGTAACAAACACAAGCATATATATGGGTATTTTGATGATATTTAATGCATTTTAAGCCCTATTTGGAAGATGAGACTATGTATAAAATCAGTCTCATCACTCCCCCATACTAAACCATTGTCGTGCCCTCACGCAATGCTAGAATAAAGTATCGTAGCATCTCCAAAATTCATTTTTATTCACTTTATTGAACGATAAACTAGCTACACTACTACTATTTCTACTACTACTTGTGTTATAGACATAATGTATGATTTTCATCGCAAAATGGGACGTTTAGGTTCATAGAATAAGAACACGTGAATGCTTCGTTAGAAATAATTTCATCGTCCTCGATTTTCACCCCAATTCCATGCCAAGTGTGCAACGAGATCATTGTCATTATAAGTTAGTAATGCTAACACTACTCATATGCCCTAATCACGTACTTATCCTCCCATTATTCCTAAGTTGTATCTCTTATATTTTATATTGTCTTGAATGTTTCACGAGGATACATTGTTTCACTTATGCGATAATAGAGATTTAGGTCTAAAAATAGAGTCCTAACGGTGTAACTAAGACCATCAAATCAATAACCCCTCCTAATAGACAACGATGTCAAAAAATTAAGTTGACAAGAAGAATCGATAAACACGGTTTTATAACGGTTTTGAACATGAGACTTATTACCAAGACTTTTATACGCCCCCTAACGGAAGGGCCTTATTATCTTTGGTTTACCTCCATCTTTTATTCAACTTCGCCATGAAGCTTTTATTATGACTTCGGTCTTGCCTTGCCTTTTATTATCCACCTCATCGGTAGTTTTATTAGCCAAATACGTATATCCTCACGCTAAGGCGAATTTTGGATCTTTAAAGCTTCGAAGATTAAGGCTTGAATCACTTTCAATTTTGCATAGATTTTTCGGCCTTGTGGGGCTTCAAATTGTTTGCTTGATTTAGGTGAGCACTTGAAATATTATTATTGGGTGAAGCTTTTGATTATTAGGGTGCCAATACTTCAAAACCGTGACGCTGGCGATACCTTAATGTCTTCCTAATTTAATTACACGGAAGCTACTAGAAAAGACTAAAAACCCAACAATCCCAACTAAACCGCTAAGTCAATATTTACTAAGCACAAAATATTTACATGCGAAGGGAGAATAAGCAAACAACGAGAACACATGAGTTTTTGAAAGAATACGAGTACTCTACGTTTAGCATAGTAATTTACAATTAACCCTATCATTTCTCGTCCTCATTTAAGAGACTTAGCCTAATGTGAAGTTAAGGAACCAAAGCTAAGTGCTCAACACGCACGGTCGAGTCAAAAATTACTCTTATTCTCGCCATCGGAAAATCTACATTCGTGTCTTCAAACACTTATAAAACATGAGAAAAATTTTAAAATTTGGCCATTTTTAGCCTTATTTTGCAACAAAACGATAAACAAAAAGATAAACTTTGGAAAGCGTGAAGGTTTGGCAAGGCAAGTATCTATTCACCCCCCCATACTAAAGTTAAACATTATCCTCAAAGTTTCGAGTCTAGGGGTGCAAACACCCCCATACTAGAGACGTAGTTGAATGCCTAATCTAGCATGGAAAGGGTGTAACCAATAAATTAATAGCCGTTTATGAAGTGTGCTAAAGACCTAAGGTTAGAACATCAAAAGGATATATCATGGATATTGAGAAAGTCTTCAAAGCAAACGATCGAGGCTCCAATCGTGAAGATGATGATCATCTAAAGTCCACAATTCCCAAACAACCACGGAACAAAGGTTAGAAGGGTACAAATCCCCACACGTTAACTACATTAGAAAGCGATAATATATACATAGGATAAGCATGGGACTCCCCCACGAGGCTCCTCGTTTTTGATTACCGAGTCATGAGCTCGACTCGATCCCCTCAATACTAATTATCATTGGGGAAGGTGACTTTGTCCAGGTAGTTCAAGGATGGAACTTCCCCGCCAAAGTAGTGCTTCAACCTATGTCCATTCACCTTGAAGTTAGGACCATCATCTTGAGCTAGCTCGATGGTCCCATACGGAAACACTTGAGTCACGGTGAATGGACCGGACCAACGGGATTTCAACTTACCGGAAAAGATTTTCAAGCGAGAATTAAAAAGCAAAACTTGATCCCCAATGTTAAAAACCCGGTTTTTAACTTTAGAATCATGCAACTTTTTAGTTTTTTCCTTATAAATCAATGAATTTTCATAAGCAATATCCCTCAATTCAGCTAATTCATTCAATTGCATTTTTCTGTGTTTTCCCGCGATCTCCATATCATCATTACAATGCTTTAGGGCCCAATAAGCCTTGTGTTCTAACTCGATAGGCAAATGACAATTCTTTCCATACACAATCTTATCCAACCAAGATTGTCGGTTTTCCCCAACGGATCTCTCCAAGATCCTCTTCAACGCCGTAGAAAGCCGATGTGTGACCCCATATTTCCTTAGGACCCTTTCGAATTGGTCGTTACAAAAATGGGTTCCACGATCGCTTATGATCGCACGAGGGGTTCCAAACCGAGAAAACAAGCTTTTCAAGAACTTGACTACCACACGAGCATCATTGGTGGGCAAAGCCTTAGCTTCCACCCACTTAGATAGGTAGTCAACCGCAACGAGAATGTACTTATTACCACGAGATGATGGGAACGGCCCCATAAAGTCTATACCCCAAACGTCAAAGATCTCACACACTTGGATGATATTTTGTGGCATTTCATCTTTTTGTGAGGCTTTTCCTTGTCGTTGGCATGCATCACACGACTTCACAAGATCTTGTGCATCTCGGTAGATAGTAGGCCAAAAGAAGTCGGCATCAAACACCTTCTTAGCCGTGAGATTAGCACCGTGGTGACCACCCGTGGGTCCCTCATGGCAAGCTCTAAGGATGTTAGAAGCTTCGGTGCCAAATACACAACATCGGATGATTTGATCCGCACAAGTTCGAAACAAGTAAGGGTCGTTCCAAAAGTAGAACTTGACGTCACGAAAGAATTTTCGTTTTTCTTGAGTCGTCATACCCTTAAAGATGAAGTTACCCGCATGGTAATTTGCAAAGTCCGCAAACCATGGGGTGGAAGGATCAAGCTTAGAATTCACTACACAAAGTATCTCGAGCGGAAATGTTTCGGTGATTTCCTTGGGCTCGTAAACACTTTGGTGAGGATCTTCCAAACGAGAAAGATGATCGGCCGCTAGATTCTCGGCTCCTTTTTTGTCAATGATGGTGTGATCAAATTCTTGAAGGAGGAGAATCCAACGAAGTAATCTAGGCTTGGCATCTTGCTTTGCCATGAGATACTTGATTGCCGAATGATCCGTAAACACTATGCATTTAGCTAAGACGAGGTAAGGTCAGAACTTCTCAAATGCATACACCACGGCAAGTAACTCCTTTTCCGTTGTAGTGTATTTTAGTTAAGCCTCGGTCATCGTCTTGCTAGCATAGTGAATAGGCAAGAAGTGCTTATCATGACGTTGCCCCAAAACGGCCCCAATAGCGTAATCACTAGCATCACACATTAGCTCAAAGGGGAGGTTCCAATTGGGAGCAACAAGAATGGGAGCTTCGGTAAGTTTCCTCTTAAGGATTTCAAAGGCTCGTACACAATCTTCGTCAAAGACAAAACGTGCCTCTTTTTCAAGAAGATGTGTAATGGGTCGAGAAATCTTCGAAAAATCCTTGATGAATCGACAATAAAAGCCCGCCTGGCCTAGGAAACTCCTAACTCCCTTAACGGTTTTGGGATGAGGTAGTTTGGTGATGACGTCTACCTTAGCTTGATCTACCTCAATCCCCGCTTTCGAGACCTTGTGTCCTAAGACGATTCCACTCCTAACCATAAAATGACATTTTTCCCAATTGAGCACAAGGTTGGTTTCCTCACAACGTTTCAACATTCTCTCAAGGTTCGACAAACACGAAGTGAAAGAATCACAAAACACGGAAAAGTCATCCATGAAGACTTCCATCGTCTTCTCGATCATGTCATGAAAAATAGCCATCATGCACCTTTGAAAGGTTCCCGGTGCATTGCAAAGTCCGAATGGCATTCTACGATAGGCAAAAGTTCCATATGGACACGTAAACGTAGTTTTTTCTTGATCACGAGGATCGATGGGAATTTGGAAGTAACCGGAAAAACCATCTAAAAAGCAATAGAAATCGTTTCCCGCAAGACGCTCCAACATTTGGTCCATGAAGGGCAAGGGAAAATGGTCTTTTCGAGTGGCTTCATTCAACTTTCGATAGTCAATGCACACTCTCCATCTGGTCACGAGTCTAGTGGGAATCAACTTGTTGGCATCGTTTGGCACAACGGTCATCCCTCCCTTTTTAGGGACACAATGGATAGGACTCACCCAAGGGCTATCGGTAATAGGGTAAATCATTTCCGTGTCAAGGAGTTTAAGGACCTCCTTTTTGATGACGTCGTGAATTTTGGGGTTCACCCTCCTTTGACTTTGGATTCCGGGCTTGTAATCCTCCTCCATTAAGATTTTGTGGGTACAAAACTTGGGATCGGTTCCCTTAATGTCGGATAACTTCCACGCAATTGCCCTCTTGTGGTCCTTTAGAACATCGACAAGTGCGGTTTTTTCATCATTCAAAAGTTCCTTCGCAATAATAACCGGCAACTTGTCGTCCTCCTCCAAATAGACATATTCGAGATGAGGAGGTAAATCTTTCAACTCGAGGATAGGTGGTTCCTCAAGTGAAGATTTGGGCTCGATACTCATAACCTCCTCGGGTGGAGGTAATGGGAAATCGTTAAGAAAATCCTTGATAATCTAGAAGTCCTCATCGTTGCCGAGGTCTTCGTCACAAGTACGTGGAACATCGAATTCTTCCAACGTAAAACCACCACCTTCAAATGGAGTGAAGGTTGGTGTCGAATTATCAAGAATTGGATCCAACATAGTGGGATTTCCACTAGTTTCTTCATCACCAAAACCTAGAACTTCTTGTGAAAATTCCTCACAAACCACGTCGATCATATCAACGAGGTTTATGGTTGCAACGGAATAAACATGAGAAATTTGAGAGTTTTGAGTTACGTTTATAACAAGTTCCTCGTCGTTGAAACGTAAGGTGATCATTCTAGCATGAACATCGATCAAAGCCATAGACGTATCTAAAAACGAATGACCTAAAATAAGAGGAACTTGAGGATCCATGGGGATATCAACAACGATAAAGTCTACGGGATAGTAGAACTTCCCCACTTTCACAAAAACGACTTCCGCCAAACCACATGCGGGAATCGTAGAATGGTCGGCCAACTCGATAGACATTAGTGAAGGAGTAAGATTAGGAAGATTGAGCGACTTGAAGATTGCAAGTGGCATCAAGTTAATGCTAGCACCAAGATCGGCCAAGGCGAAGCATTCCTCCATATCTTGGATTGCACAAGGGATCAAAAATTTACCGGGATCACCGACTTTTTGAGGTATGCGATTAAGATAAACCGACGAACAACTAGACAATTGGTGCAATTTCTCCTTGTTGTTCAACATACTCTTAAAGTTAGCGGCAAATCGAGGCATCATGACCAAAGCATCGGCGAAACTCACATTAAGGTGCAAATCACGAAACATTTTCATAAAAAGCTCAAATTGATAATTGTCGCGCTCTTGACGTTTCTCCTTCCTAAGTCTCGATGGATAGGGCAAAGGTGGTGTGGGTTGAGGCATAGTAGGCATAGCCTTTGGAATCTCGAGTTCCAATGATGGTAATGAGTAAACCGTAGGTGTGGCATGAGCGGTACTTCGTGGGATTGGGACATGCTCCTTTTGGACCACCACCTCGGGTTCTTCCTTAATTGCTTCCTCCGTAGGAGCAATTGGTTGAGGAGTCGTTTCCTTGAGTGTCTTACCACTACGTGTGGTAATCACTTTCATCTCACCCTTAGGGTTGGATATGGTGTTGCTATGAAGACTACTCGAAGATGGTTTACACATTATTGCCTCAAACATAGATGAGATTTTATCTTCAAACACGGATTGCCTCTTTTTGGCTTTAATCATTTCTTGTTTAATCTCGTGTTGCCCTTGTTCCATTTTTTGTTGGTTTTGTTGCAACCTAGTGACATTTCCTTCCATCTTGTTGGTGTGGATTTTAAGTTCATTAGCTAACTCTTTTTTCAACTCTTTCTTCAAGTCATTCTTAAACTCGGGTCTTAGGCTAATGATTTCTCTTTGAATATTGTCAAACCTAGCATCATTCCCACTAGCATATTCAACAAACTCACTTGGAAGATCTTTCAATGTTTGCAAACCTTTGTTGTTGTTTTGAAAATCATTTTGATTCTTGTTTGAAACTTGATTATTAGCCCCTTGATTCCCATAGTTTCCCTTGTTGTGATTGTTTTTGAAACCAACTTGATTGTTGCGGTAATTGTTGTTAGCATTTTGATTTGAACCAAAACCCGGTGGAGTCATTTGATTAGAGCGGGAAACTTGACCGTTTGGTTGTAATTTCCCGTGGCCGCGAAGGCACTCGAAGTGTTACCATCGTTGGTAATTCACTCGTAGAAATCATGACCTCCACCACAATACATGCAAGAAACCTCAACCGCTTTAGCCGTAGCGGGAGCACTTTGTTCACCAACTTTAAACTCAATCAAAAGTCCTTTTAGCTTATCAAAAATCTTGTTTTCCAAGTTCGCCTCAATTTGGAAAGCATCGATGGTAGTAGACAAAGAAGGTGAAGCCGAAGACGAAGCCTTACGAACACTAGACGTGCTACGAGAACTATACACCTTAGATCTATTTTCAATTGTCACCAAAGCTTCCTCAACCGTTTTACACAAAAAATTACCACCCGCGGCGACATTCAAATAATCCCTTTCATGATCATTAAGTCCATTGTAAAACGTGTCAATTTGATGCAAGTCGGAAAAACCGTGATGAGGACATTCATATAACATTTCCTTAAACCTATTCCAAGCCGTTGAAAAACTTTCATTAAACTCTTGTGAAAATTTTGAAATCTCGTTTTTCAAGTACGTAGTCTTAGAGGGCGGAAAAAATTGGTTCACAAACTTAGACACGAGATCCTTCCACGTCCATATAGAATTGGGTGGCTCTTTCTCTAACCAAATTTTAGCGGGACCCGCTAAGGAATACGGAAAAAGCATCATCGTAATCGAGTCATTCGAGACATCCTTAAACTTGCAAGTGGCGGTAAGACGATTGAATTGGCGGATATGGTTGTGTGGATTGTCCTTCTCATCACCACGGAATTTGTTGTTTTGAATCATCGACAACAAACCCGTTTTCACCTCAAAATTCTCCAAAAGGATAGCGGGAATCACAATAGCCTCTCCATAACCCTCGGTGGGTGCTTGAAGTAACTTCATCATAGTTCGATTCGCCATGGTTGGTGCTTCTCTTACAATGGGTTCGTCAATAGGAGACTCCTCACTAGAATTGTTTGGAGTGGGAGTTTTTTTCTTTCGTTTACGTGCACGTCTTGCTTGATTACGAGTTAGCATAAACGTCACGTACAACGAGGGGACGAGCAAAGAAGATTCTTTTTGGTGTTTTGTATTTTTCAATTTTTTGTGTTTTTTGATTGTATTAACCTTTTGGAATTTGGTGAATGTATTAAGTAGACACAAATCTACAAATCTCCTCCTTAATCAAATCTCTTGATTAAAGAAGCCTCAAGGAATGAAAACGATCACGTGAAGTGAACGCCTTCGATGACTTTAGAACGTTGGTGGAACACCAAAACGTTCAAGAGGGTTTAATCAATGGAAACCAAGAAATTATATATGATACTTAGTAATACTTTGGGCGGCAAAACCCTCGATTAGCTCTCAAAATCAAATACTCACAAGCAAGCGGGGAAACGAGGCGGCGCGAAGCACTTAAGAGCCTTTTTCCTTAGGATATATTTTATAATATCCGCCTTATACCCACCTCATAGTTTGTATTTTTCAAGATTGAGCTTTACGAAAGTATTTATCTATTTTTGCCTTTTTCTTTGGTTTGAGATTCGAATACAATGATTGGGTAATGACCTCCCAAGTCAAGGTTGTGATTTCTCACGTATTTGGAGTACTTGTGAATTTATTGTTCTACGTATACACTATAGTAATAGTAATCACACAAAAACCGAAAACCGATAATACGTATTAGTAGAGTGCTACTAATACAAATACTAATTATGGTTAGTATATAAAAAACAACAATGCCAAATCAAAACACAACACGCCTCCCCGGCAGCGGCGCCAAAATGATAGTTGTAAAATTACCCCTTTAGGAAAAGGATGGCAATTAGGGCAAGTAAGCACGACGATTTAGGAAAACCGTGTGTAAATGACCCTAAAATGAGTTCGTTCTCAAGGAGGCTAGTGTGTTATGTGTGTAATGACTTGGATTAGATTTGTGATTATATTGTTGAAAAAGAAAGAAAGAAATGAGATTAGAAGAGAATGACGGTTATGAAGATGGATTAAACTAAGTCGAAAAAGGTATACACGTAAAACCGTAAAAAGTGCTAAAATTAAAATTTTACCCTAAAATTCCTAAAAATTACCAAAAATCCACAATAATATTTTAAGAGTTACAAAAAATCCAAACTTGATAAAACCTTTTAGTTAATTAGATAATGACTTTTTAATGCTAATTAAAGCCCTAAAACAAAATTAATTATCAAAAAGCCCTAAACAAGATTTTAAAGTTTGTAAACCTTAAAAACACTCTAGTTAAGCTAAAAACTATTTTTCAAATTTTTAAAACCAATAAAAACTATTTTTAAACAATTAAAAACTACTAAAATCAATTAAAACTTAAATTAATTCTAGAAAATAATTAAAAGACTCTAAAAATATTTGGAAAGTTGCAAAAATCCTAATTAAGTGTTTAGAACCTAGGAAAAATATAAAAACTTAGAAAATCAGACTTTTAATTTTTAATTATAAAATAATATTAAAATAATATTGAAAATCCAAAAATCATAAAAAATTCTAAAAACATGCAAACTAGCTTAATTTAACCTAAATAACTCAGAAATGAAAGTGAAATTACCTAAATACCCCTATTGGGCCTAGAAAATGGGCTAAACCCAAAACAGTACACTATTGTGCCAAATTTGGGCCCAATAACAAAAAGTGTTCAAAATAAGCCCAAAAAGCATAGGTTGACTCAAAATTTGATTTTAAACAACTTTTTCCAAAGGCCCAAAAGCTGAAAATGTGAAATAAGCTAACTTATAACAAGCAGCTTATTCTTAATGGGCTTTTTGGCCCATTAAGCTATAAGCGAATGCCATAAGCTAAAATTTGACACACAAGCTTCTTTTGACCTAATAAAGACTTCTGCAAAAAGAAATTTGAAATAAGCCCAAGGAATAAGCCTGAAAATGCAATAAGCAATCTACAGAAAACGAAAAAATAGTCGTTTTTGAGTTCTAGGCCACCCCAAGTGCGGATTCAAGTTCCAAAAGCTTTTAAATGACTTAATTAAGCAAAATCAACAAAGAGTTTTCAAATAAGCTGACTCAATAAGCTGGAAAAAGCAGATAAGCAATTATGTAAAAGTCAAAGAAGTTGGTTTTCTAGTAAAAAGTCAAAGTCAAAGTCCAATAAGCTCCAGTCTACTTAAATGGGTCAAATAATGAAGACCTATCCCAAAAATAAGTTGTTGCAAGTCTGGATAAGCTAGAATATCTTATTGATAAGCTGATGAAAAATTAACACTAGCAGGGGCTAGTTTTGAGTGTTGAGCAGTGGAAACTTTTTCCACTGCTTGACTTGTTTGACTTTTTGTCTTTAGTGACTTTTTTGGAGATTCAGATTACACAAAGGCACCCAAATGATCTTTGGATCAAAAAGAGTCAATCACAATCAAAATAACACAATCACTAATACCCAATTGATACAGTTTAATCAATTAATCACCAGATATTGCACAGACATGAACAATAAGCAGTTAAGCACTTATGAGCAGTTTTAGCACAAATCAGCCAGCCAAATTCAACCAAATGCATACACACGCTATTATAAACTCCAATAAGCAAGTCTAAACAAGTTTCATGCAATGGTTCAAAGAATTAAGCAAGATTCAAGCCAATGAAAGTTATTGATGAACACTAACACATGTAGTTTTCTACTTTGCTGATGTATTTGACACTTAAGCCAGATTCAACACCTCAAATCTTTCAAACATGTTATAATGACTATGTTTAAGCCACTTTTATCCCTAAGCATGCATACACACTAAGTGTTCCCAAAATCCTAGGTCAAAACAGGCAATATCAAAGTCTATATAGCAGATTGTTTGATTCAAGGCTTCAAACCCAAAAACTTGCAGTAAAACACTCTCAACCAAGCAAATATCAGATACCAAGCTTAAACAACACAATCCAACAACACAATATCAAGTTGCAAGCACAAACAGATAGACCCAAACACCCCTTTATCTTTTCCAAATAAAATTTTTCAAAGTAAAAGTGAGATTCAAGACTACCCAAGCATCAATTAACACTAAAACAGGTAAGATTAACAGATTCAAGCAAGAACAAGCCACAAAATTCACAAGATAACAAGTCACATACAAATATCACCAAAAATCATGAATTTAAGCAGATTTTAGGATTGAGTATGCAAACCTCATGGAGCCACACCCACGAATTTTGAGCTTATGTGCTAGCAAGAATAAGCACAAGCTTCCACAAAAAGCCTGCTAAGATTGAACAAGGTTAAAGCACAAGAGCATAAAAATCAGAAACTTCAAAAATCTTGATTGATGCAACCTTGTTACCCCACATTTAATTATCCCCAAGTTATAAGCCTCACAACACCTTAACTAACTCAGTTAGGATGCTATGATCAGCCCTATAACCCAAGATTTCCAAGATTGGAACAAGTACTTAGCAAAATATCAAGAATGAGGAAAATGGCAAACTTTTGCAACCTCCAAGTGAAAATAGGTTTTTAACTTCTAAACTAACAATCATATAACAATAATAAGCAGTAACAAAGATTGGCCAATGACTTTTCTTCAATGATTCAAACACAATTTCATTAAACTGAAATAGGATTTACAGAAACTTGAACAAGGAAAAATCAAAAGCAAACTGAAATGTAATGAGTCCTATGCCTTATATAGGCTACAATGAACTAGCGCAAGGCTAAAAAACGTAACCCTAATTGTTGTAGAAGTCCGAAAATGCCCTTGTATTGTTTGAATATGCTTGATCATGTGACAAGTTTTGGCTGGTTGTGTGAGGTGTCCAAGTATCCAGAAATGATCAAAGGCTCATATTGAAGCTTAACTTTGAAGCTAAATGTGGGTGGTAGATTCCCTAGCATGTTTTGGCATTTTGTTCAAAAAACGTGTGAAGGGGGTCCAACATGTGACTTGTGTGTTGTTGGGGTGGCAGGTTTAAGGTTTGGGATATGATTAACCTCACCTTAATCAACATTCTGAATAATATGGAGGTTTAATTTTTGCTAAAACACAAATACCCAATTTGTGTTCTTGGTGTGAATAGTGGTGTTTGATCCGGATTAGAGTTTAAATAAGTGTTAGGCGCCACTTTATTAAGCTAATAAACATTAGTTTAAATCAGTTATGGGTGGGAAGTGATGTGGCGCCATGGTGAACTCTGATTGGAGGGTTTTGGTAAGTGGGACAGGTGTCACAAGGAGAGTGGTCTAGGTTTGTTTGTGTGTCTGCCATGTTTAGCCCCCATTCTTTCCACTTCCTTTCACTTTGTAAATAAACAGCCAAAAATACGAATCCTTTGTATTTCAAGTTTTCCTTTTCACACTTTTGCCCCAAATACTTTTCCAAAGTATTTTTAGGGGTATTTCTTGCCATTTTTGAATTCTTCAAGGGCTGATTTGGCATTTTGATGATGGATAATGGTCTTGACTTGTATAATGTGCATTTTGGAGGACTGAAATTGCCAAGTCATGTTTGATGAGGGACCATTTTTGCCAAATGTTGAAAGTTGAGGGTCCTTTTTGTAATTTTGGGATTTTTAAAGGACCAAACTTGTAATTTCTTGTACTTTGAAGGACTTCATGTTATATTTGACTTTGTGGATGATATTGGTTGACAATTTAGCTTTGTTGAGAGGCTAAACTTGCCAATTCTTCAAAGTGGAGGGCCCTTTTTGTAATTTTGACAAACTTTAGGGACCAATCTTGTAATTATGAGGATACAAGGGTATAAAATGTCAATTCTTCCATATTGGAGGACCCTTCTTCATAATTCTTCAAATCTTCAAGGGTTGATCTTGGGAAAGTCTTCATTAGGGCTTGGTTCATTGTGCGGCTTCGTTTCCCGTGTTCGTTTTTGAATGATTCTTGTGATCTTTTGTCATTTTCTCAATATCCGTACCTAAAATACACAAGTAACAAACACAAGCATATATATGGGTATTTTGATGATATTTAATGCATTTTAAGCCCTATTTGGAAGATGAGACTATGTATAAAAGCAGTCTCATCACTCCCCCATACTAAACCATTGCCGTGCCCTCACGCAATGCTAGAATAAAGTATCGTAGCATCTCCAAAATTCATTTTTATTCACTTTATTGAACGATAAACTAGCTACACTACTACTATTTCTACTACTAGTGTTATAGACATAATATATGATTTTCATCGCAAAATGGGACGTTTAGGTTCTAGAATAAGAGCACGTGAATGCTTCGTTAGAAATAATTTCATCGTCCTCGATTTTCACCCCAATTCCATGCCAAGCGTGCAACGAGATCATTGTCATTATAAGTTAGTAATGCTAACACTACTCATATGCCCTAATCACGTACTTATCCTCCCATTATTCCTAAGTTGTATCTCTTATATTTTATATTGTCTTGAATGTTTCACGAGGATACATTGTTTGACTTATGCGATAATAGAGATTTAGGTCTAAAAATAGAGTCCTAACGGTGTAACTAAGACCATCAAATCAATAACCCCTCTTAATAGACAACGATGTCAAAAAATTAAGTTGACAAGAAGAATCGATAAACACGGTTTTATAACGGTTTTGAACATGAGACTTATTACCAAGACTTTTATACGCCCCCTAATGGAAGGGCCTTATTATCTTTGGTTTACCTCCATCTTTTATTCAACTTCGCCATGAAGCTTTTATTATGACTTCGGTCTTGCCTTGCCTTTTATTATCCACCTCATTGGTAGTTTTATTAGCCAAAGACGTATATCCTCACGCTAAGGCGAATTTTGGATCTTTAAAGCTTCGAAGATTAAGGCTTGAATCACTTTCAATTTTGCATAGATTTTTCGGTCTTGTGGCGCTTCAAATTGTTTGCTTGATTTAGGTGAGCACTTGAAATCTTATTATTGGGTGAAGCTTTTGATTATTAGGGTGCCAATACTTCAAAACCGTGACGCTGGCGATACCTTAATGTCTTCCTAATTTAATTACACGGAAGCTACTAGAAAAGACTAGAAACCCAACAATCCCAACTAAACCGCTAAGTCAATATTTATTAAGAACAAAATATTTACATGCGAAGGGAGAATAAGCAAACAACAAGAACACATGAGCTTTTGAAAGAATACGAGTACTCTACGTTTAGCATAGTAACTTATAATTAACCCTATCATTTCTCGTCCTCATTTAAGAGACTTAGCCTAATGTGAAGTTAAGGAACCAAAGCTAAGTGCTCAACACGCACGGTCGAGTCAAAAATTACTCTTATTCTCGCCATCGGAAAATCTACATTCGTGTCTTCAAACACTTATAAAACATGAGAAAAATTTTAAAATTTGGCCATTTTTAGCCTTATTTTGCAACAAAACGATAAACAAAAAGATAAACTTTGGAAAGCGTGAAGGTTTGGCAAGGCAAGTATCTATTCACCCCCCATACTAAAGTTAAACATTGTCCTCAATGTTTCGATCTAGGGGTGAAAACACCCCCATACTAGAGACGTAGTCGAATGCCTAATCTAGCATGGAAAGGGTGTAACCAATAAATTAATAGCCGTTTATGATGTGTGCTAAAGACCTAAGGTTAGAACATCAAAAGGATATATCATGTATATTGAGAAAGTCTTCAAAGCAAACGATCGAGGCTCCAATCATGAAGATCATGATTATCTAAAGTCCATAATTCACAAACAACCACGGAACAAAGGTTGTAAGGGCACAAATCCCCACACGTTAACTACATTAGAAAGCGATAATATATACATAGGATAAGCATGGGACTCCCCCACGAGGCTCCTCGTTTTTTATTACCGAGTCATGAGCTTGAATCGATCCCCTCAATACTAATTGTCATTGGGGAAGGTGACTTGGTCGAGGTAGTTCAAGGATGGAACTTCCCCGCCAAAGTAGTGCTTCAACCTATGTCCATTCACCTTGAAGTTAGGACCATCATCTTGAGCTAGCTCGATGGTCCCATACGGAAACACTTGAGTCACGGTGAATGGACCAGACCAACGGGAATTCAACTTACCGGAAAAGATTTTCAAGCGAGAATTAAAAAGCAAAACTTGATCCCCAATGTTAAAAACCCGGTTTTTAATTTTAGAATCATGCAACTTTTTAGTTTTTTCCTTATAAATCAATGAATTTTCATAAGCAATATCCCTCAATTCATCTAATTCATTCAGTTGCATTTTCTGGTGTTTTCCCGCGGTCTTCATATCATCATTACAATGCTTTAGGGCCCAATAAGTCTTGTGTTCTAACTCGATAGGCAAATGACAATTCTTTCCATACACAATCTTATAAGGAGTGCACCCAATGGGCGTCTTATAAGCGGTCCTAAAGGCCCATAAAGCATCGTCCAACTTATCCGACCAAGATTGTCGGTTTTCCCCAACGGATCTCTCTAAGATCCTCTTCAACGATCGGTTTGAAACCTCGACATTCCCAATCGTTTGTGGGTGATAAGCCGTATAAAGCCGATGTGTGAACCCATATTTCCTTAGGACCCTTTCGAATTGGTCGTTACAAAAATGGGTTCCACGATCGCTTATGATCGCACGAGGGGTTCCAAACCGAGAAAACAAGCTTTTCAAGAACTTGACTACCACACGAGCATCATTGGTGGGCAAATCCTTAGCTTCCACCTACTTAGATAGGTAGTCAACCGCAATGAGAATGTACTTATTACCACGAGATGATGGGAACGACCCCATAAAGTCTATACCCCAAACGTCAAAGATCTCACACACTTGGATGATATTTTGTGGCATTTCATCTTTTTGTGAGGCTTTTCCTTGTCCTTGGCATGCATCACACGACTTCACAAGATCTTGTGCATCTCGGTAGATAGTAGGCCAAAAGAAGCAGGCATCAAACACCTTCTTAGCCGTGAGATTAGCACCGTGGTGACCACTCGTGGGTGCCTCATGGCAAGCTCTAAGGACGTTAAAAGCTTCGGTGCCAAATACACAACGTCGAATCATTTGATCCGCACAAGTTCGAAACAAGTAAGGGTCGTTCCAAAAGTAGAACTTGACGTCACGAAAGAATTTTCGTTTTTCTTGAGTCGTCATACCCTTAACGATGAAGTTACCCGCATGGTAATTTGCAAAGTCCGCATACCATAGGGTGGAAGGATCAAGCTTAGAATTCACTACACCAAGTGTCTCGAGCGGAAATGTTTCGGTGATTTCCTTGGGCTCGTAAACACTTTGGTGAGGATCTTCCAAACGAGAAAGATGATCGGCCGCTAGATTCTCGGCTCCTTTTTTGTCAACGATGGTGTGATCAAATTCTTGAAGGAGGAGAATCCAACGAAGTAATCTAGGCTTAGCACCTTGCTTTGTCATGAGATACTTGATAGCTGAATGATCCGTATACACTATGCATTTAGCTAAGACGAGGTAAGGTCGGAACTTCTCAAATGCATACACCACGGCAAGGAACTCCTTTTCCGTTGTAGTGTATTTTAGTTGAGCCTCGGTCATCGTCTTGCTAGCATAGTGAATAGGCAAGAAGTGCTTATCATGACGTTGACCCAAAACGGCCCCAATAGCGTAATCACTAGCATCACACATTAGCTCAAAGGGGAGGTTCCAATTGGGAGCAACAAGAATGGGAGCTTCGGTAAGTTTCCTCTTAAGGATTTCAAAGGCTCGTACACAATCTTCGTCAAAGACAAAACGTGCCTCTTTTTCAAGAAGATGTGTAATGGGTCGAGAAATCTTCGAAAAATCCTTGATGAATCGATGATAAAAGCCCGCGTGGCCTAGGAAACTCCTAACTCCCTTAACGGTTTTGGGATGAGGTAGTTTGGCGATGACGTCTACCTTAGCTTGATCTACCTCAATCCCCGCTTTCGAGACCTTGTGCCCTAAGACGATTCCACTCCTAACCATAAAATGACATTTTTCCCAATTGAGCACAAGGTTGGTTTCCTCACAACGTTTCAACATTCTCTCAAGGTTCGACAAACACGAAATGAAAGAATCATAAAACACGGAAAAGTCATCCATGAAAACTTCCATCGTCTTCTCGATCATGTCATGAAAAATAGCCATCATGCACCTTTGAAAGGTTCCCGGTGCATTGCAAAGTCCGAATGGCATTCTACGATAGGCAAACGTTCCATATGGACACGTAAACGTAGTTTTTTCTTGATCACGAGCATCGATGGGAATTTGGAAGTAACCGGAAAAACCATCTAAAAAGCAATAGAAATCGTTTCCCGCAAGACGCTCCAACATTTGGTCCATGAAGGGCAAGGGAAAATGGTCTTTTCGAGTGGCTTCATTCAACTTTCGATAGTCAATTCACACTCTCCATCCGGTCACGAGTCTAGTGGGAATCAACTCGTTGGCATCGTTTGGCACAACGGTCATCCCTCCCTTTTTAGGGACACAATGGATAGGACTCACCCAAGGGCTATCGGAAATAGGGTAAATCATTTCCGCGTCAAGGAGTTTAAGGACCTCCTTTTTGATGACGTCGTGAATTTTGGGGTTCACCCTCCTTTGACTTTGGATTGCGGTCTTGTAATCCTCCTCCATTCAGATTTTGTGGGTACAAAACTTGGGATCGATTCCCTTAATGTCGGATAACTTCCACGCAATTGCCCTCTTGTGGTCCTTTAGAACATCGACAAGTGTGGTTTTTTCATCATTCGAAAGTTCCTTCGTAATAATAACCGGCAACTTGTCGTCCTCCTCCAAATAGACATATTCGAGATGAGGAGGTAAATCTTTCAACTCGAGGATAGGTGGTTCCTCAAGTGAAGATTTGGGCTCGATACTCATAACCTCCTCGGGTGGAGGTAATGGGAAATCGTTAAGAAAATCCTTGATAATCGAGAAGTCCTCATCGTTGTCGAGGTCTTCGTCACAAGTACGTGGAACATAGAATTCTTCCAACGTAAAACCACCACCTTCAAATGGAGTGAAGGTTGGTGTCGAATTATCAAGAATTGTATCCAACATAGTGGGATTGCCACTAGTTTCTTCATCACCAAAACCTAGAACTTCTTGTGAAAATTCCTCGCAAACCACGTCGATCATATCAACGAGGTTTATGGTTGCAACGGAATAAACATGAGAAATTTGAGAGTTTTGAGTTGCGTTTATAACAAGTTCCTCATCGTTGAAACGGGTGATCTTTCTAGCATCAACATCGATCAAAGCCATAGACGTATCTAAAAACGAACGACCTAAAATAAGAGGAACTTGAGGATCCGTGGGGATATCAACAACGATAAAGTCTACGGGATAGTAGAACTTCCCCACTTTCACAAAAACGTCTTCCGCCAAACCACATGCGGGAATCATGGAATGGTCGGCCAACTCGATAGACATTAGTGAAGGAGTAAGATTAGGAAGATTGAGCGACTTGAAGATTGCAAGTGGCATCAAGTTAATGCTAGCACCAAGATCGGCCAAGGCTAAGCATTCCTCCATATCTTGGATTGCACAAGGGATCAAAAATTTACCGGGATCACCGACTATTTGAGGTATGCGATTAAGATAAACCGACGAACAACTAGACAATTGGTGCAATTTCTACTTGTTGTTCAACATACTCTTAAAGTTAGCGGCAAATCTAGGCATCATGACCAAAGCATCGGCGAAACTCACATTAAGGTGCAAATCATGAAACATTTTCATAAAAAGCTCAAATTGATAATTGTCGCGCTCTTGACGTTTCTCCTTCCTAAGTCTCGATGGATAGGGCAAAGGTGGTGTGGGTTGAGGCATAGTAGGCATAGCCTTTGGAATCTCGGGTTCCAATGATGGTAATGGGTCAACCGTAGGTGTGGCATGAGCGGTACTTCGTGGGATTGGGACATGCTCTTTTTGGACCACCACCTCGGGTTCTTCCTCAATTTCTTCCTCCGTAGGAGCAATTGGTTGAGGAGTCGGTTCCTTGAGTGTCTTACCACTACGTGTGGTAATCACTTTCATCTCACCCTTAGGGTTGGATATGGTGTTGCTAGGAAGACTACTCGAAGACGGTTTACACATTATTGCCTCAAACATAGACGAGATTTTATCTTCAAACACGGATTGCCTCTTTTCGGCTTTAATCATTTCTTGTTTAATCTCGTGTTGCCCTTGTTCCATTTTTTGTTGGTTTTGTTGCAACCTAGTGACATTTCCTTCCATCTTGTTGGTGTGGATTTTAAGTTCATTTGCTAACTTATTTTTTAACTCTTTCTTCAAGTCATTCTTAAACTCGGATCTTAGGCTAATGATTTCTCTTTGAATATTGTCAAACCTAGCATCATTCCCACTAGCATATTCAACAAACTCACTTGGAAGATCTTTCAATGTTTTGCAAACCTTTGTTGTTGTTTTGAAAATCATTTTGATTCTTGTTTGAAACTTGATTATTAGCCCCTTGATTCCCATAGTTTCCCTTGTTGTAATTGTTTTGGAAACCAACTTGATTGTTGCGATAATTGTTGTTAGCATTTTGATTTGAACCAAAACCCGGTGGAGTCATTTGATTAGAGTGGGAAACTTGATCGTTTTGGTTGTAATTTCCCGTGGCCGCGAAGGCACTCGAATTGTTACCACCGTTGGTAATGCACTCGGAGAAATCATGACCTCCACCACAATACATGCAAGAAACCTCAACCACTTTAGCCGTAGCGGGAGCACTTTGTTCACCAACTTTAAACTCAATCAAAAGTCCTTTTAGCTTATAAAAAAATCTTGTTTTCCAAGTTCGCCTCAATTTGGCAAGCATCGATGGTAGTAGACAAAGAAGGTGAAGCCGAAGACGAAGCCTTACGAACACTAGACGTGCTACGAGGACTATACACCTTAGATCTATTTTCAATTATCACCAAAGCTTCCTCAACCGTTTTACACAAAAAATTACCACCCGCGGCGGCAATCAAATAATCCCTTTCATGATCATTAAGTCCATTGTAAAACGTGTCAATTTGATGCAAGTCGGAAAAACCGTGATGAGGACATTCATGTAACATTTCCTTAAACCTATTCCAAGCCGTTGAAAAACTTTCATTAAACTCTTGTGAAAATTTTGAAATCTCGTTTTTCAAGTGCGTAATCTTAGAGGGTGGAAAAAATTGGTTCACAAACTTAGACACGAGATCCTTCCACGTCAATATAGAATTGGGTGGCTCTTTCTCTAACCAAATTTTAGCGGGACCCGCTAAGGAATACGGAAAAACATCATCGTAATCGAGTCATTCGAGACATCCTTAAACTTGCAAGTGGCGGTAAGACGATTGAATTGGCGGATATGGTTGTGTGGATTGTCCTTCTCATCACCACGAAATTTGTTGTTTTGAATCATCGACAACAAACCCGTTTTCACCTCAAAATTCTCCGCAAGGATAGCGGGAATCACAGTAGCCTCTCCATAACCCTCGGTGGGTGCTTGAAGTAACTCCATCATAGTTCGATTCGCCATGGTTGGTGCTTCTCTTACAATGGGTTCGTCAATAGGAGACTCCTCACTAGAACTGTTTGGAGTGGGAGTTTTGTTCTTTCGTTTACGTGCACGTCTTGCTTGATTACGAGTTAGCATAAACGTCACGTACAACGAGGGGACGAGCAAAGAAGATTCTTTTTGGTGTTTTGTATTTTTCAATTTTCTGTGGTTTTTGATTGTATTAACCTTTTGGAATTTGGTGAATGTATTAAGTAGACACAAATCTACAAATCTCCTCCTTAATCAAATCTCTTGATTAAAGAAGCCTCAAGGAATGAAAACGATCACGTAAAGTGAACGCCTTCGATGACTTTAGAACGTTGGTGGAACACCAAAACGTTCAAGAGGGTTTAATCAATGGAAACCAAGAAATTATATATGATACTTAGTAATACTTTGGGCGGCAAAACCCTCGATTAGCTCTCAAAATCAAATACTCACAAGCAAGCGGGGAAACGAGGCGGCGCGAAGCACTTAAGAGCATTTTTCCTTAGGATATATTTTATAATATCCGCCTTATACCCACCTCATAGTTTGTATTTTTCAAGATTGAGCTTTACGAAAGTATTTATCTATTTTTGCCTTTTTCTTTGGTTTGAGATTCGAATACAATGATTGGGTAATGACCTCCCAAGTCAAGGTTGTGATTTCTCACGTATTTGGAGTACTTGTGAATTTATTGTTCTACGTATACACTATAGTAATAGTAATCACACAAAAACCGAAAACCGATAATACGTATTAGTAGAGTGCTACTAATACAAATACTAATTATAGTTAGTATATAAAAAACAACAATGCCAAATCAAAACACAACACGCCTCCCCGGCAGCGGCGCCAAAATGATAGTTGTAAAATTACCCCTTTAGGTAAAGGATGGCAATTAGGGCAAGTAAGCACGACGATTTAGGAAAACCGTGTGTAAATGACCTTAAAATGAGTTCGTTCTCAAGGAGGCTAGTGTGTTATGTGTGTAATGACTTGGATTAGATTTGTGATTATATTGTTGAAAAAGAAAGAAAGAAATGAGATTAGAAGAGAATGACGGTTATGAAGACGGATTAAACTAAGTCGAAAAAGGTATACACGTAAAACCGTAAAAAGTGCTAAAATTAAAATTTTACCCTAAAAATTCCTAAAAATTACCAAAAATCCACAATAATATTCTAAGAGTTTACAAAAAATCCAAACTTGATAAAACCCTTTAGTTAATTAGATAATGACTTTTTAATGCTAATTAAAGCCCTAAAACAAAATTAATTATCAAAAAGCCCTAAACAAGATTTTAAAGTTTGTAAACCTCAAAAATACTCTAGTTAAGCTAAAAACTATTTTTCAAAATTTTAAAACCAATAAAAACTATTTTTAAACAATTAAAAACTACTAAAATCATTTAAAACTTAAATTAATTCTAGAAAATAATTAAAAGACTCTAAAAATATTTGGAAAGTTGCAAAAATCCTAATTAAGTGTTTAGAACCTAGGAAAAATATAAAAACTTAGAAAATTAGACTTTTAATTTTTAATAATAAAATAATATTAAAATAATATTGAAAATCCAAAAATCATAAAAAATTCTAAAAACTTGCAAACTAGCTTAATTTAACCTAAATAACTCGGAATCGAAAGTGAAATAACCTAAATACCCCTATTGGGCCTAGAAAATGGGCTAAACCCAAAACAGTACACTATTGGGCCAAATTTGGGCCCAATAACAAAAAATGTTCAAAATAAGCCCAAAAAGCACAGGTTGACTCAAAATTTGATTTTAAACAACTTTTTCCAAAGGCCCAAAAGCTGAAAATGTGAAATAAGCTAACTTATAACAAGCAGCTTATTCTTAATGGGCTTTTTGGCCCATTAAGCTATAAGCCAATGCCATAAGCTAAAATTTGACACACAAGCTTCTTTTGACCTAATAAAGACTTCTGCAAAAAGAAATTTGAAATAAGCCCAAGGAATAATCCTGAAAATGCAATAAGCAATCTATAGAAAACGACAAAATAGTCGTTTTTGAGTTCTAGGCCACCCCAAGTGCGGATTCAAGTTCCAAAAGCTTTTAAATGACTTAATTAAGCAAAATCAACAAAGAGTTTTCAAATAAGCTGACTCAATAAGCTGGAAAAAAGCAGATAAGAACTTATGTAAAAGTCAAAGAAGTTGGTTTTCTAGTAAAAAGTCAAAGTCAAAGTCCAATAAGCTCCAGTCTACTTAAATGGGTCAAATAATGAAGACCTATCACAAAAAATAAGTTGTTTCAAGTCTGGATAAGCTAGAATAGCTTATTGATAAGCTGATGACAAATTAACACTAGCAGGGGCTAGTTTTGAGTGTTGAGCAGTGGAAACTTTTTCCACTGCTTGACTTGTTTGACTTTTTGTCTTTAGTGACTTTTTTGGAGATTCAGATTACACAAAGGCACCCAAATGATCTTTGGATCAAAAGGAGTCAATCACAATCAAAATAACACAATCACTAACGCCCAATTGATACAGTTTAATCAATTAATCACCAGATATTGCACAGACATGAACAATAAGCAGTTAAGCACTTATGAGCAGTTTTAGCACAAATCAGCTAGGCAAATTCAACCAAATGCATACACAATCTATTATAAACTCCAATAAGCAAGTCTAAACAGGTTTCATGCAATGGTTCAAAGAATTAAGCAAGATTCAAGCCAATGAAAGTTACTGATGAACACTAACACATGCAGTTTTCTACTTTGCTGATGTATTTGACACTTAAGCCAGATTCAACACCTCAAATCTTTCAAACAGGTTATAATGACTATGTTTAAGCCACTTTTATCCCTAAGCATGCATACACACTAAGTGTTCCCAAAATCCTAGGTCAAAACAGGCAATATCAAAGTCTATATAGCAGATTGTTTGATTCAAGGCTTCAAACCCAAAAACTTGCAGTAAAACACTCTCAACCAAGCAAATATCAAATACCAAGCTTAAACAACACAATCCAACAACACAATATCAAGTTGCAAGCACAAACAGATAGACCCAAACACCCCTTTATCTTTTCCAAATCAAATTTTTCAAAGTAAAAGTGAGATTTAAGACTACCCAAGCATCAATTAACACTAAAACATGTAAGATTAACAGATTCAAGCAAGAACAAGCCACAAAATTCACAAGATAACAAGTCACATACAAATATCACCAAAAATCATGAATTTAAGCAGATTTTAGGATTAAGTATGCAAACCCCATGGATGTACATCCACACCCACGAATTTTGAGCTTATGTGCTAGCAAGAACAAGCACAAGCTTCCACAACAAGCCTGCTAAGATTGAACAAGGTTAAAGCACAAGAGCATAAAAATCAGAAACTTCAAAAATCTTGATTGATGCAACCTTGTTACCCCACACTTAATTATCCCCAAGTTATAAGCCTCGCAACACCTTAACTAACTCAGTTAGGATGCTATGATCAGCCCTATAACCCAAGAATTCCAAGATTGGAACAAGTACTTAGCAAAATATCAAGAATGACGGAAAATTGCAAACTTTTGCAACCTCCAAGTGAAAACAGGTTTTTAACTTCTAAACTAACAATCATATAACAATAATAAGCAGTAAAAAAGATTGGCCAATGACTTTTCTTCAATGATTCAAACACAATTTCATTAAACTGAAATGGGATTTATAGAAACTTGAACAAGGAAAAATCAAAAGCAAACTGAAATGTAATGAGTCCTATGCCTTATATAGGCTACAATGAACTAGTGCAAGGCTAAAAAACGTAACCCCAATTGCTGTAGAAGTCCCAAAATGCCCTTGTCTTGTTTGAATATGCTTGATCATGTGACAAGTTTTGGCTGGTTGTGTGAGGTGTCCGAGTATCCAGAAATGATCAAAGGCTCATATTGAAGCTTAACTTTGAAGCTAAATGTGGGTGGTAGATTCCCTGGCATGTTTTGGCATTTTGTTGAAAAAATGTGTGAAGGGGGTCCAACATGTGACTTGTGTGTTGTTGGGGTGGCAGGTTTAAGGTTTGGGATATGATTAACCTCACCTTAATCAACATTCTGGATAATATGGAGGTTTAATTTTTGCTAAAACACAAATACCCAATTTGTGTTCTTGGTGTGAATAGTGGTGTTTGATCCGGATTAGAGTTTAAATAAGTGTTAGGCGCCACTTTATTAAACTAATAAAGATTAGTTTAAATCAGTTATGGGTGGGAAGTGATGTGGCACCATGGTGAACTCTGATTGGAGGGTTTTGGTGAGTGGGACAGGTGTCACAAGGAGAGTGGTCTAGGTTTGTTTATGTGTCTGCCATGTTTAGCCCCCATTCTTTCCACTTCCTTTCACTTTGTAAATAAACAGCCAAAAATACGAATCCTTTGTATTTCAAGTTTTCTTTTTCACACTTTTTCCCCAAATACTTTTCCAAAGTATTTTCAGGGGGTATTTCTTGCCATTTTTGAATTCTTCAAGGGCTGATTTGGCATTTTGATGATGGATAATGGTCTTGACTTGTATAATGAGCATTTTGGAGGACTGACATTGCCAAGTCATGTTTGATGAGGGGACCATTTTTGCCAAATGTTGAAAGTTGAGGGTCCTTTTTGTAATTTTGGGATTTTCAAAGGACCAAACTTGTAATTTCTTGTACTTTGAAGGACTTCATGATATAATTTGACTTTGTGGATGATATTGGTTGATAATTTAGCTTTATTGAGGGGCTAAACTTGCCAATTCTTCAAAGTGGAGGGCCCTTTTTGTAATTTTGACAAACTTTAGGGACCAATCTTGTAATTATGAGGATACAAGGGTATAAAATGTCAATTCTTCCATATTGGAGGACCCTTCTTCATAATTCTTCAAATCTTCAAGGGTTAATCTTGGGAAAGTCTTCATTAGGGCTTGGTTCATTGTGCGGCTTCGTTTCCCGTGTTCGTTTTTGAATGATTCTTGTGATCTTTTGTCATTTTCTCAATATCCGTACCTAAAATACACAAGTAACAAACACAAGCATATATATGGGTATTTTGATGATATTTAATGCATTTTAAGCCCTATTTGGAAGATGAGACTATGTATAAAAGCAGTCTCATCATATGCACAATGATGAGTGGAAATCCTTCCAGTGTTAACATCAAACAGTACTGTAGTAGGTCATATGCAAGATTCTTTATAAATTGAACATATATAAAACTAAAAAGCAACAGTGGTTTGATTCTGAATTGATTCAAACTCGTTCAGGTTTCTACGTAATAAGTGTGAAAACACTTATCCTTTTACCACTTATTTCCAATAATAACAAGACCAAAACGTGTATTTTATGTCGTAAAAGTTGGAATTATGTGTGGTTTATTATTGTGTTTTAGGACCAAAAGATGCAAAAGAAAGAAAACATGGGCTATCACCGGCTTTTATCGATGAAAAAAGACTAAAGACGAAGTTGAAAGATCGAGAATGCAAAAAGAACGGAAGTCCAAGGCCTAATCATCAGAATAGGCCTTGGACTTCCGTTCTTTTTGCATTCTCGATCTTTTAACTTCGTCTTTAGTCTTTTTCTTCGATAAAAGCCCGTGATAGCCCATGTTTTCTTCCTTTTGCATCTTTTGGTCCTAAAACACAATAGAAACACAAACCACGCATAATTCCGACTTTTACGACATAAAATACACGTTTTGGTCTTGTTATTATTGGAAATAAGTGGTAAAAGGATAAGTGTTTTCAAACTTATTAAATCCCCTACACTTGACCATTGCAATGCCCTCATGCAATGTATTAATTTCAAAGCACAGATTACATTTCTCATCATAGATAACCCACCTTGGCCTTTATTAAATACTAAACACCAAGAAACTAAAAGAACAAAAGAAGTAAATAAATCAAAGACTTACATTGGGGTTTTAGGTTGTCATGAATGTTCATCATTCTCAAGTTTCACATTCCCCATACCAAGCTTAAAAACGAGATCATTGTTAAAATAAGTTAGCAAACTAACACGAACTCATGTGGCCCCAATTATTCACTTAGACTCCCTTATTCCTAGGTGTATCTCTTATATTTTAATATTGTCTTAAATGATCACGAGGATGCATTGTTCGACTTATTTCGATAGTTTATTAGGCTGAAAATAAAGTAGGAAGATTTAATCAATAGTTAGCTAAAGGACAAAATCTTTTAAAACTGCTTCTCGGGACATCATAAAGTTCATATCTTGGCATAACTCGCTTCACGATTTGAGACCTTTCTCGGACCGATATTTGGCAGCGACTTCATACTTAGAATCTTTGAGAGACGTTCTTGAAATTATGGTCTTCTCTTCATAATAGGAATTTCTTCACTTGAAGTTTTTGAGAGATTCTTCATATTTGGACCACGACTTCTTCATTTTTCTCCAATCTTTATTTTGGACTTTGATATACAACGATCCACCTCCTTTTAGGACTTGGATCTATTTATCCTCATACCTTGCTAGGGTCTTTTCGGATAGACTTCTCCATGATCTTTAGGGGAGTATTTGCTTTTCGTCGTGTGTCTCGATCCTTCATATTGATTTTCGATAAATGATTCTTCACATGACTTTTGGATCTTTAGCAACAAAATGTAGCCCTCATGCCTTGTTAGGACCTTTTTGGACTCGCCAATCTTCGCATCCCGCTTCAATAAGTTATGCCTTCGCTATGAACTCAAATTAATATCAAGCAACTTTTAAACGATCTTGTGCTAGAAGCTAAGTAACTTTACAAATCGTACAACCTTATTTATTGCAGATAAATTTTATTAGCAAGCGATGGGAGAATAGGCTTATAATCAACTCACATAAATTCACGAAAGAATACCAAACTTATAATTGACTCTATCATCTCTCGTTCTCCACAATTTAAAATCTCAAGGAATGAGACTCGTGGATGCTTAGCCAATTAAATCAAAGTTTTGGGTTTTCGAGTTATCTATAGGATCTTGCAAACTCTTAGACTTTTTCAAGTTTAGAAATCGCATTTTAAAGTTCCCTTGATAAACAACTCTGTAGGATCAATTATAGGAACTTGCGAAAAGTTTCTTGTTCTTAACCTGTGAGAGTTAAGACTTTCGCGTTTTAAAGTTCCCTATATAAAAGCCTACCAAAACTTGACTTAAACACGTTAAGGATACTAGCTTGAGTAAACTTAGATAAGTAAACTCGGGTTGAGTCAAAATATTCACGACTTTGAAAAATTTAAAACCACTTTATTTTAGCAAGGAAAGTAAATAACGATAGCAAAAGGAAAAATTACAAGGCCAAAATAGATTAAAAATTTTGAAAAATGTCGAAAAATCAAAATTTCCGGTAAAAATAAGGACAAATTCATGGAAAAGACCACTTAATTCGATAGAATTCCCCCTACACTTGATATAAACATTGTCCTCAATGTTTAAGCATGTGGGAGTAAACTCCCCTACACTTATGACATTGTGCACTTTTTTTAAATCTTGCTAAGGAAAGGACAACTATAGTGATTTCAATGTGAACATATAAGATATAAAATATTGAATCACGACAGTTTAGGATAGAACCGGGAAGACGGGTACACAGGATCACGGTTTGTCAAAAGTCATCGAGAATGGATCTTTGAAGCTTTAATCCCTGCACAGAAGAAGAAATAAGACAACAAACACATACGGGGCTCCCCCTACACTTATTATGAACACGGTGAAGGATAGATCACCGGGTTTCCTCGCGAGAAGAGCTTGGTTTTTGTTAACCGAGTCACGAGCCTGACTCGACCCAGAACTTAATTCAAGGGAAACGTGGTGAGGGATGGAATCATCTCATGAGAGATGTCCTCACCAAAGTACAATTTCACGCGCTGGCCATTCACCTTAAAATTGGCCCATTTGGCTGAGAAAGCTCAATGGTGCCATGTGGGAAGACTTTGGCGACGGTGAATGGACCAGACCAGCGGCTCTTCAGCTTTCTTGTGAAGATCTTCAACCGAGAGTTAAAGAGTAAAACTTTATCACCAACGTGGAACTCTCGGTTCTTAATCCTTGAATCATGGATGATCTTGGTCTTCTCCTTGTAGATCAGTGAGTTCTCGTAAGCTTCATTCCTTAGTTCGTTGAGCTCGTTGAGTTGAATCTTTCGAAGATCACCGGCTTTGTTGATGTCGAAGTTAGCCCACTTCAAGGCCCAGTATGCCTTATGTTACAGCTCGATAGGGAGGTGGCATGCTTTCCCGTACACAAGACGATAAGGTATACAACCAATCGGGGTCTTATAAGCGGTACGGAAAGCCCACAAAGCATCATCTAATTTATCGGCCCATGAGGCACGATGCTCTCCCGCAATACGCTCAAGAATTCGCTTCAATCCACGGTTAGATATCTCGGCTTGACCATTTGTTTGAGGATGATAAGCGGTGGAAAGATGGCGATTGACACCGTACTTAGCCATGACTCTAGCAAATTGATCATTGCAAAAATGAGTCTAGCGGTCACTGATTATAGCACGAGGAACACCGAATCGAGCAAAAAGTTGTTTCAAGAAGTTCACAACCACCCTCGCATCATTCGTAGGGAGAGCCTTAGCTTCAACCCATTTGGAAACGTAGTCAACGGCTACGAGGATGTACTTGTTCCCTTTAGATGATTGAAATGGCCCCATAAAGTCAATACCCCATACATCAAAGATTTCACATTCTTGTATGAAATTTTTGAGGCATCTCATCTTTATATGTGATTTGCCCTTGTCTTTGGCAAGCATCACAACGTTTAACCATTTCATGAGTGTCATGATAAATGGTGGGCCAATAAAATCCAAAGTCGAAAACTTTCTTCGCGGTGTAATTGGAACCAAAGTGACCACCGGTGGGTCCTTTATGGCAAGCATCAAGGATTTGTAAAGCTGTCGGCCCATAACACATCGTCGAATGACAAGATCCACACATTCTTTGAAAAGGTAAGGTTCGTCCCAAAAATAGTGTTCAATGTCTTTAAAGAACTTTTTCTTTTGTTGAGACGTTAACCCTTCCTTGAGAATTCCACCCGCTAAGTAGTTTGCAATGTCCGCAAACCACGGGGTGTCATCAAGATTGGAATTGATAGACATTAAGGTCTCAAGGGGAAAAGAGTCATTGATCTCTTGGTTCGGATGATCCCCTTGATAAGGATCCTCAAGTCTACTTAGATGATCCGCGGCTAGGTTTTCGGCTCCCTTCTTGTCACGAATTTCAATGTTGAATTCTTGAAGGAGCAAAACCCAACGAAGAAGTCTTGGCTTAGAATCTTGCTTAGTCAACAAGTACTTCAACGCGGAATGGTCGGTATAGACAATTGTGGTGGAAAGGACAAGATAGGGGCGGAATGTATAAAAGGAATGTAAAACCCTTTTCCAATCAAGATGACCGGGATGTAAAAGGAATGTATAAAATAAGCTAAATCTAATAAGCTATTAATCAAATAAGCACACGCCTAAAAACCTAATCAAAACACGTTTAAGAAAAGCTAATAAGCTAGAATTTAAAGACTTTTAAAAACACAAAATAAGCAAACTTAATAATATAAACATTAAAAGAATGAATTTTTTTGAGAAAAACCTTTAAAACAAAATAAGCTAAATACAAAATAAGCTAATAAGTTTGTCAAACTCATAGCTTATTCCGTATGAAAACTTAAAGATTGATAAAAAGATAAACTTTTTAATCAATCAAACATCAAGATTAAACAAAAAGCATAAAAATTCGGATTAAAAATAAGTAAAAAGCTAAGAAAGGTAGAATAAGATAAAGATTAAAACAAGAATTAAACTATCAAAAGTAAAGATTTGATTAAAAACAAGAAAGGAAGATAAAAGATTAAGATCCTAGTGAGAGAAACTGTCACTTTCTCTCTCTAAAATTACCTACTCCTAAAATAATCTAACTACTCCTAAATGACTAACACCCTTTCATGTGGTGAAATGAAGGGTATTTATAGGAAAGGAGGGGATGCTTGTGTTGCTCTTTTCTTTCTTTCTTTCTTCATGTCTTTTAGTCTTTTAAGTTCTTCGACTTTTTCGACTTTGTCTCGGGATTAATTTAAACTCGTCTTATAATTTCTTCATTTATTAGACTTGAGTTCTTCGGCTTAATTAAACTTCCGTCTTTAGACTTGTTCTTCGATAAATCTTCAGAATAGGCCTTGGACTTCCGTTCTTTTTTGCACTCTTGATCTTTTGACTTCGTCTTTTGTCTTTTTTATCGATAAAAGCCCGTGAAAGCCCGTGTTTTCCTCCCTTTTCACGTTTTGGTCCTAAATCACAACAAAAACACAAACCACGCATAATTCTGACATTTACGACATAAAATACACGTTTTGGCTTGGTTATTATTGTAATTAAGTGGTAAAAGGATGGGTGTTTTCACACCTATCAATACACTACAGCTAAAAGCTCTTTTTCGGTAGTGGTATAATGCAATTAAGCCCCCGTCATTGTCTTGCTAGCATAATGGATTGGTTGGAAGTGTTTGTTCACTCTTTGGCCCAAAACCGCTCCAATAGCAAAGTCGCTAGCATCACACATCAATTCAAAAGGTAGCTCCCAATTAGGGGTAACCAAGACCGGTGCCTTTGTTAGATCATCCTTAAGAAGATTGAAGGATTCAAGACACTCTTTGGAAAATATGAAAGGAGTATCTTTTTCCAAGAGGTGGGTCATCGGGCGAGCGATTTTAGAAAAATCTTGAATGAATCGATGATAGAAGCCCGCATGACCAAGGAAACTTCTCACACCCTTCACGGTTGAAGGTGGAGGTAATTTGGCTATGACATCTACTTTAGCACGGTCCACTTCAAGACCGGCTTTCGAGATTTTATGTCCAAGCACAATGCCTTCTTTTACCATGAAATGGCATTTTTCCCAATTTAGAACAAGACGAGTGTCTTCACACCGTTTGAGCATGCGTTCTAAATTGGCAAGGCAATGAGAGAAAGAATCACCATAGACCGAGAAATCATCCATGAAGACTTCCATAGTTTCTTCAACCATGTCATGGAAGATAGCCATCATACACCTTTGAAATGTCCCAGGAGCATTACATAAGCCGAAAGGCATTCTTTTATAAGCAAATGTTCCATAAGGACAAGTGAATGTGGTTTTATCTTGGTCTTTGGGATCGATGGGAATTTGAAAATACCCAGAGAAACCGTCTAAGAAGCAGTAATAGTCATTACCCGCTAGACGTTCAAGCATTTGGTCCATGAAAGGAAGGGGAAAATGATCCTTTCTCGTAGCATCATTGAGTTTGCGATAGTCTATACAAACTCTTCACCCTGTAACGAGACGAGTAGGAATCAACTCGTTGTTTTCATTGGGAACAACGGTGATTCCGCCTTTCTTAGGCACACAATGGACCGGACTAACCCATGGTGAATCCGAGATAGGGTAGATCATTCCCGCATCAAGAAGTTTGATAACCTCTTTTTTGATAACGTCATGGATCTTGGGATTCACCCTTCTTTGGCTTTGAATGGTGGGTTTAAAGTCGTCCTCCATGAGAATTTTATGTGTGCAAAAGTGAGGATCAATTCCACGAATATCGGAGATTTTCCACGCAATCGCTTTATTATGATTCTTCAGCACGGCGATAAGTCGGGATTTTTCGTCTTCTTTCAAATCCTTTGCGATGATGACGGGTGAATTCTTGTTGTCTTCAAGGAAAACGTACTCGATATGAGACGGTAGGTCCTTAAGCTCTAAATCCAGAGGATTTTCGATGGAAGGCGCAGTCAAATTCGGTTCATCGATAGAGATATCCTTAGGAGATGGTGGAGAAATATGGTCCTCATTGAGAAGTTTCTCAATGGTAAGAATGTCTTCATCCCAATTGGAGGGAGAATCGTCATATTGCAAGTCCACATCTCCCAAAGTTGCTTCAAATTCTTTCAAGATGAAATCACTTTCTCCAAATGGCGTTAGTGATGGAGCAATAGAGGCAACGGTCTCAACAATGGGTAGAGAAGAAGAACCACTTTTACAAGAGTCTTTGAAATGTTCTTCACAAGCCTCATCAAGAACGTCAATGAAATTAACGCTCTCGTTTTCAGAAGGCTGCTTAGAAAGTTTACCCATGTTGAAGACGATTTTATTGTCACCAACTCTCATGATTAATTCGCCCACGGCTACATCAATGAGAGTGCGACCGGTCCTAAAGAATGGACGTCCAACGATTAATGGAACACGGGGATCCATCTCATAGTCAACGACAAAAAAAATCCGCCGGAAAGGTGAATTTGTCGACACCGACGAAGATGTCTTCGGCTATCCCCACCGGATAAGCAACCGTACGGTTGGCTAATTCCAAAGTCATTCGTGTGGGGACTAGCTCGGGTAGAGATAATTGTTTCCTAACGCTTAAATGCATTAAGTTGATACTAGCACCTTGATCAGCTAGGGCATACAATTCTCTACCCCGGGGAAGTTGCAAGGAATGAGAAAACGACCCAGATCTCCAAGTTTGATGTGTAATTTCCTTAAGAGCACTGCAAAGCAATTCTCATTAAGTTGGGTCTGAGCAATATCAAGAAGTTTCTCCTTATCACTGAGAAGATCTTTAAACATTTTAGCATATTTGGGCATGTGAGCGAGAGCCTCAGCAAAGGAGATATTGAAATTCAGTTGTTTAAACGTTTTAAGAAAGTTAGAAACTTGAATATCATCCTTGTTCTTTAACTTCTCTTTCCTCAACATTGAGGGATAAGGTATATTGGGTTGAGATGAAGGCTTTGGAATAGAATTCTCACTCACATCCTTGGGTGGTGGAGGGGTAGAAATAGAAGGTGGTGGAATTGTAGAAGTATAAGTTGGAGGAATTTGAGAAGGGGAAGTTGGAGGAATTTGAGAAGGGGACTCGTTTTCCTTTGTCACAATCACCGGTATAGGTGTAGGAAGCTTGGGTTCCTTTAAACCTTTTCCACTTCGAGTGGTTATTGCTGTCATCTCCCCTCTTGGATTAGCAACGGTGTTACTCGGAAAATAACCTGATCCAGAGGCTTGATTACTTGGGAAAAAACTAGCCATCATGTTCCTTAAGTCATTCGTTTCACTTGCCAAAGAGTTTCACATATCGGCTCGAAGATCATTTCCTTATTTCACCATATCTGCTTTCATGTTGGCCATTTCCCGCTGAAGATTCTACACTATTGCATCATTAGTCCTCATGTAAGTTTCAACCTCGTGATTAAATATGGTGGGTTGGTTGGGAGGAGGAGTATGGTAGGCAGGTGGTTGATAAGCGGGTTGTTGGTAAACTTGGTTGTTTATTTGAGGTGGATATGAGGTTCTTTGGGTTTGATATTGATTTGGAGCATGAGGTTGGTTTTGATTGTTGCGATTGAGGTTGTTTAGGTTTGGTGGGGGGAAAACGGGTGGTGAAAGAAAGTTGTTTGAGCGATAGCTGAGCAAATTGCGGTCACCTTGAGGACGTGCTTGATAGCCTCCCGTGGAATAGTTACCGTTGGCGGCATACACATTTTCCAGATTGTCATGAGTCGAAGGACAATCAGTGTATGAATGAGATCCCCTGCATATTTCACATGATTGACTCATAGCATTAACTTGGGCATTGATAGCTTTGGTGTTGTTAGCGGTTTGGAGATCAAGTGATTCAACAAGCGTAGTAAGCTTATCGATTCTCTTGTCGCTCTCATTAGTGCTAGCACTAGCCACATTAGTCCGAACACTCTTGGTTTGCACTCTAGACTTGTTCTCAATAATATCCCAAGCGGCATTAGAAGACTTAACCAAAATATTACCCCCCCCCCCCCCCCCCCGAGGCACTATTTAGTGAATCTTGGTCATTCATGCTTAAACCATTGTAAAAAGTATTAATTTGATGTACTTTTGTGAAACCATGTTGTGGACACTCTCTTAAAAGTTCCATAAAACAGTCCCAAGATTCACTAAATGTCTCACCGTACTTTCGTTCAAAGTTGATGATTTCATTCCGCAAAGCGGTAGTACGTGAGGATGGGAAAAAGTAGTTGATGAATTTAGTCTCTAAATCCGTCCACGTAAGAATACTTTGTGGTGGTTCCTTATCAAGCCAATTCCGGGCTTGTCCCTCTAAGGAGAAAGGAAAAAGTTGTAAGCGAATCACTTCTTGTAAAACCCCATTATACTTGACCGTATTAGTGAGTTGAAGAAACCTTTTTATATGGTCATGAGGATCATCAAGTGAACACCCCAAGAAAGGTTGAGCAGAGACCATTTGAATGAAGCCGGATTTTAGTTCAAAATTGTTGGCTCCAATCTTAGGTATGACAATAGTATCGGTGTTGCCTTCTACGTGCGATTGGAAAAGCTCGATCATTGGTTGATTGTCCATGGTGACAATAGGTGGAGTAATGACTTCGGCTTGAGCTACTTTCTTCTTACGAGCACGAGTACGCATGCACACCTACAAAAGGAAAAGAAAAACAGACAAGAAATATTTTTGGTTTTTATGTTTTTCTATTTTTTTGTATTTTTGAAATTTTTTTAATTTTTATGGATTTTTTTTTAAAATTTTATAGCAAGGAAAATAACGTTCAAAGATGAACGGATCCCAAAATCCAACGTGTCTCTCACTAAAAACCGTTAATCTTAACGAAAAGAGCCGGCAGCGGCGCCATTTATAAGTCGAAGAAAAAGTCTAATTATAGAAGAAATTTATAAGACAAGTTCAACTTATATTCACAAATCCTGAGACGACGTCGAGAAAGACAATCAATTAAATCGAGTCGAGACGAGAAGAAAGAAAGAAGAAAGCTTAAGCACTTAATCTCCCCACCTCCTATAAATACCCTCCTAATATGTCATTAGGAGGGTGATTAGTTTTTAGTAGTTGTAGTTAATTTTCAGTTTTTAAGTGTGCTTTAATTTCTCTCTTGTTTTCTTTTCAATCTTATTGAATCTTTACAATAATCTTGTAATCTTTTGATATTAATCCTTAATCAATCAAGCTTATTTTCTTAATTCTCATTCTACCTTTCTTAATCTTTTGGTGATTTGACTAATCATGTAGTTGATTTCATCTCTTTGATTATGTGATTGATTTATTCATGTGATTGATCTTTTAGTTTTGATGTGGTGGATGTTTTGGGCTTATTGTGGTTATTGATTTTCTAGTATTTGGCTTATTTTTTATTAAGTTGGTTTGACAGATTAATATATTTGATTATTAGTTGATTTTAAATGTTTTGATTATTTAGTGTTTTTGTAGTTTTTAATTCATGGCTTATTTAGTTCTTCTTAAAATTTATTTGGTTAAAGTTTTGGTTAATTGCTTGTTTGGTTCGTGCTTATTCGTAGCTTATTTCTTTAGTTTTGATTTTACTGATTATTTGTATCTGTTCTCTAACTTCTTCGAAAAAGGGTTTTAAATTCCAAAATCATGCCATTTTTTCTGAAATCCTTCAAAGTTCCGAAATTACACCCTTTCTCTGAAAAACTTCATTTATCCGAAAAAACCCTTTTCTCTGAAAAGTTTATTATTCCGAAAACATTCCTTTTTCTGAAAAGTCCATTATTCCGAAAACCATCATTTTTCTGAAAACCTTTTTTTTCCGAAAACCCCACTTTTTCTGAAAACATGCATCATTCTGAAAATCCAATTTTTCTGAAAAGTCCTTTATTCCGAAAACCCCACTTTTTCTGAAAAGTTCATTTATTCCGAAAATCCTCCTTTTTCTGAAAAGTTCATTTATCCGAAAATACCATTTTTCTGAAAACCTTCTTTTTTCCGAAAATTCCAATTTCTCTAAAAAAGTCTTTATTCCGAAGATTTCTCTGAATTTGTCTATTATTCCGAAAAACCTCAATTTCTATGAAATTCCAATTATCTTGTTTTCAGACTTAGTTGAATTGTTAGTCTTCTGAATTGTTTCTAATTTTTAAACTTTAACTTTTCCCGCTTTTTTACTTAGCATTGTTTTAACTTGTTTTATCTTAGATTAAATTTTCAAGCTTTCAACGACATTTTTGTTGGGTCAAAAAGTTGATGTGACAGAAACTCAAAAACAAAGAAAACATGAAGATATTGTCTAAGCGTTGTCAAGAGCAATCTAAGCGTTGACAAGAGCAAACTAAGCGTTGATGTCTCAAGCATTGTTATATGCAATCCAAGCATTGTCACATGCAATCCAAGCATTGACAGAAACGTAGACAAAGAAGCTTATGGAAGCTTCTATTTAGATAAACATGCAAGATTTATTCTGAATAAGTTTATTAAATAGAAGATTTACATGTTTATTTGATTTTATCTCTTGTAAACCCTAATCCTTACTCTATAAAAGGAACCAGGGGTCTTAGGTTTTATATACTTTCATTCACAATGTAAACCTAAAGCGTGTGTCGACTAGACGTGGGATTCAATGTATATACGTCTAGTGATTGTTTGTTATTAATATAATAAGCAATCCAATTTGTTTTAATTCATGTGTTTTGTGCCTAAACACCTTGTTAATGTGTTATGTTCTAATTCCGCTTTGATTATTTAATCATATGAACATGATGCATTCCTAGTAGCTTCAAAGATCCGGAAACCAAGGTTTCCACAATTGGTATCAGAGCCTCGTGGCTCGTGATGCTAGGACCAACAAGGTTTTCGTGTATGGTGAAAAGAAGAAAAATCCGTCTAGGGTTTTTCTGGACGTTTTTATGTGCGTAGCAGTATTCAGAAGGTCATAACTTTTGATTGGACCGTTGGATCGTCACGAAATTTCTTGTGTGTATTCTATACACATATATCTAGACATCCACTGGAGGGATTGTCAAGTTTTATCCCCAATCAAAAGTTATTAAGCGTCGAAGTTGGCAGCAGAGGTGATTTTCAGATTTTCAGATTTGCATAAAATCATGATTTAGGGTTTCTCCAAACCCTAGATCATTCTTCTACAGAAAAGGAAGACATGTTGTTGGTTGTTATAACTAATCTTGCTAGCTTTGGTGAGTGATTCTTGCAATCATGATGAACCCTAGCAAGTTATTATATGATCATGGCTGTGATAATGATATTTAGGGTTTTCCAAAAGCCCTAGATCTATGATAAACAGTAAAGAGACGTGAAGTAGGGATTGATATCTTGGGATTAATGCCAGCTAGTAGTTTATATAAGATTAAGATTTACTCCTATTTTTATGGAAACTTGATATAAGCTGCTAATACACAAGACGTGTATTCCTACATCAACAACGCCTATACATGTGATATATATGGTTATTATATTCACTATTATATTCTTTTGGTAACTTACTGTGAGTATTTAGCCATGTACGTGATCACAGAAGTTGTCAGTATTTGATTACAACACTGACAAGAATTTGACGCTGACAAGTATTGTTTTGACGCTGACAGAGAATAAGTCAAACGCTGACAGCGTTGACAGTGTTGTCCGAGATATGGTTTGTCCAAACGCTGATAGGTGTTGTCCGATATTGGACAATACATGTGGAAAAGATATTGGACAAAGGGAGATGTTGGACAACAAAGGAATAGCTGCTGTTGAGAAAATTGGTACATTTTAAGCACACAAAAAGGAAGAAATTACACACGAAGGTACATGGAATCTCCGTTTTTATATAGAATATCAAGTTGATATTAATGGCTCGGATATTTTTACAAGGAGTAAATGATTTTTAAAGTAAGTTAGCAACAATTCATGAAGACTTTGATTGATATTAGAGTATGTAATCGGGATAGCCTTGTGAAAGAGTTATTCGCTAACATCTTTTACATATGAAGATATTGACTTGTCATGAAGAGGTGTAACACCCCCAGATTTATACAACTCAGTTCAGCGGAAGACTAGTTGGTGTTACGGGATAGCACATTACTCACATCATAGACAACGCTTAAAAGTCGCATCGTTTTAATAGTAAAGCATTTCCATTCATAAATATCAAATTTACATAGGTCCCAAGTCATTGTATTTAATACAGGTTTTACAAAACATTTGAATGGAAATTATAATTTAAGTGCGGGCCATGAATTCTTGTTGTCTTCCCGAGATCTACCTTCAAGTACCTGAGATAAAACATGTTAAAAGAAAAGGTCAGCGATAACGCCGAGTGAATTCATAGAGTTTAATAAAATTCATCAATATATCATCGGTATAAAATTATTACCGAAAATCATTTTATACAAATCCATGTAGTAGGCCATAAAATAGCCAAAATCATTTTATACAAATCCTTGTCAAAATCGTAATATAGGCATTTGCCTTCAAAATCATTATACGAACCAATGCGGTAAAATATCATACAATACGTTTTAAAACGTTGTATAGATTAAATAAAAACCGTTATATGAATATGCTTATATAAAACCAAAACACGAACATAATATCAATAGTATGACCCCGTATTGCTAGTCAGGCAATACATCGTAATTCGGTGCGTATAGCAGTATTTCGTTAATTTGGATTATTATAAGCCGCATGACATTGTTACCTTACTAAAACAAACAACGGGTAGCTAGCCCGAACTCAATTTTCCCATCTAAATTAGCGTGTCGTCACAAAGGTCACGCTATGGAAATCTTCTCATACATAAATTCGCTTACCAATCAATGTGGCACGACGGGGATCAACCGTCAAGGCGCGAACTGGGGTGATCGTCCCCAAATAGTACTATTATATGCATAAGCGTCTACCAAATCCCGGTAGTTCACAATTCATGCTAATGGGACTTTTAGTGACATAACCTAACTTTAATAATCCATATAATTTCATCTATCGGGTCATTTAATCATTTATCGGGTCATACAATCGGGTCATACAATCATTCGGGTCCAAATCAATAAACAAACAATCGGGACAAATGGTGTCCTATTTTATAAAAACTAACATGTTATCTCCCTCGCGGGTTAATAAAACATTTTATAAAAACATTTAAAAGAGTGCGAGGCTATGAACTCACGTTGATTTGGGAAGGCGGTTATCGGTGATTCGGATGTACGGTACGTGCTTCAATCACGGAAACCTAGACAAATAATACTCGTCTTAGACTCTTGTCCAATGAATTTATAAAAATAACAATTATATATACATATTATGATTTTATATATATGATGATCAAGTAGGTTTACATATTCTCTTTTACTCATTTTAGTGTTTATGTGTTGATAACTGTTATACTAGTTTACTAGTTTTACCTATTTACATACTTTAAGTCCAATAAGCTTATTATAAGTTCCTTAACTTATATTAATCCATTTTATACTTGTATTATCAGTATTCACACTTTACATGTTGGGCCCAAATGGGTTAAGCCCAATAAATAAGTTTATAAATATTTTAGCCTATTTTGTTGTATTATTAGTCCAATAACGTTAACTTAGCCCGTTAATGTCCGTATGTTATATAGTTCGGGTTTTATCGGTTTTTACTTGTTATATATGTTTTATATATCAGTATATGAGTTTATAAAATTTTACATTAGACTGGTCCAACCGTCTCAGTTTTATTTAACAAAAACGTTAATTTTACGGTAATAGCCGAAAAAGTTGTAAAAATCATGTTTATAGTTTTATAACTTATAAAACTTATCAAACTACCATTTTTGTAAAATGTCCATTTATTTATCCTTATACATATTTATATAAATGTATTATATAAGTTAGTTGGTTTTAATTCATATTTTATACTATTTTTATTTGAGTGCTTATATAATACTATTATACTTTAATTTCAATAATCTGATTTTTATTTTCATATTCACCAAAACTGCCATATCTAGAGTTCTATATGGAGATAGAAGCTCAAATTTTTATGACATAAACTACATGATATGTGCTCCATTTAACTCTTCTATAGCTACTGTTGAATCAGCCATTAAGTATTTTCTAAAAATCGTCCAAAACAGTGAACTCAGATTTGTACTCTAAACTTGTTTTGATCATATCTCACTCATCCTAATGATTCCATTGCATGGCCAACTCTCACATGTGTACAAGAAATATTACTTACTGTATATCCATTAATCTATGCCATTTTTATCAGTTCATCATATGATTCTTTACTGTTTTATACAGCCAACAATTTAAACAAGATTTTAGCCTTGTTTCTTATAGTTTTTCATCTTTTTAACCATGTTTATCAACACCAAATCCCCATACAATATTTTTAATCATCATTCATAATCATATACATATACATAAGTAAAAGAAATACAAGATTACATAATCAAAAATAACAAGAGGATGGGGAGGACAATCTTTATACCACCATGATGATGTAGGTTATGATCAAGACATGGATTTTGATGGAGAAACTTGTGATAAACCAATACCATCTTCAAGACCACCATTCTTCATGAACACCTTGTGGAAAATCAACCCCAAGAATCCATGGAAACTTCTCATTGGATGTTAAAACTTGCACCAATCTTCATCTCTTTGGAAGGAGATTAACATATGTAAGTTATAAAAATATTTTGTGGTTAAATTTAGATCAAATGGGGTGTTTTGTGTGAGAGTGGGACGAAATCATAGAGAGAGGAAGAGAGGATTTTGGTTGTTTTGCATAAGAGAAATGAGACTAGTGGTTTGTGTTTGAGCTAGTTAGTGGTTTTGGTGGTGGAAGGCTTACATTGTAAGCTAAGGTGACAAGTGTAAGTAAACTTAGCTTACACTTGACACCAATGTTGGTGTGTTGGAGCTTTGTAGCCATGGGTTTGTGGGGGTGGGGCAAGTGTCCCACTTGTCTCATCCCCATTTAATTACGGGTACTCCTCGATTCTAGTTTCCTCGATTTGCGTGCCCTCGGGTCGTTTTACGAAAAACGTTTTTATAAATTATGAATCAACGGCACAAAACGAATCTAATAAAAATTGTCTCATCAAAAACGGAGTTCGAAAACGTAAATACGTAATCCTAAGGTTTCCGGTTTAGTCGTAAAGGACATTAAATTAAAATCGTAAGTCCTAATCTCTTCTCGTAAATTTGTGAGTTTATGAACCAACACAAATTTTAAACTCCAAAATAATATTCACGGATAAATTTATTTTCTGAAATGTTGGACTGTCACCAAAGACGGTGTATGTAAACGTAAGCACGTAACGTTGAATCCTCCGGTTTAGACGTAGTCGATGCTACTTCAAGACGTAAATCCAAATTTTTTTCCCAAAAATAAGTGAGTTCATAATATAACATTAAAATAATGTTTTTAAATAATATTTGAGAATAAAATATCAACCATAAATTGACGGATTGTCACAACATTTACCCCTAAACAGGATCTTTGTCCTCGAAGATCATCTTACTACTCGCTTCTTATAGAGTTAAAGCCATGTGGGTATTTCCTCCACATTCGGTCTTTTATCACAAGTGTAATTTATTACAATACGCAAGTTTCATCAAACATAACTACGGGAATAAGATCAGGCTTAATGTTGACTTACTTTCTCTATCCACGATGTTCACGGGTTTTTGATGAATGCAACTTTTCGCCGATCTAAACTTTACTAAGAAACAATCATATTTTCACTTTGATAGATATTTCATCAAGTTCGATATACGAAACATTATTCCACGCAGCTCTTGAAGTCCTAGGGTAGATCCATCTTATATGCCTTTTACACCAACTTTTACATCATTTCAATGGTCCCATACCACGGGGACTTATATCCCATGATCTTCCAGATCATCAATTCATTTTTCCATGGTTACAATTTTTGGCATAACTTCGCTACCCATCTGGCACTTCAAGATCTACATTTCATATTCACATAACCTCCTACCCACTACCGGCAGTCAATAATCAGATCCTAATTTCAACAATCATTTCAGGTCTCGCGGGTCGAGTATTTTGTAAGGTTAGGTTCGCCATCATAGGGAACCTTAAACTTAAAAGACAAGTCCATCTCACAATGGGTGTATGTCGGGTGTCTTCATCTCAACTCTTGCTTACAGATGCTCTAATTTTTAAATCTTAACAAGATTTGATCTCGATCCTAACATGATAATTATCAATGATAATCTCTCCAAAGGAAAACGATTATACGGTCTATTACCAAAGGTCAATCATTCAAACATAGAACAACGCTTATAGTATTTTGTATCGTTACTTTACCTCGTCCCTTCTATTGGGGTGGTACACAGTACTCTCATCAAGATTCGTTCTTAATGACTTCTGAGCAAATCTCTAGAAATTCAATGCGAAGCGAGGATCTTGATAGAGATGATCGATACATGCACACCATGTTTACACAACTCCTTTAAATATAAAGAGTCAATTTCTTCATCAAGAATTTATCATTAACAAGAATGATATTAGCAGATTTGGTCAGTCTGTCGACGATAACCCAAATCAAATCAAATTCAGATGATGACCTTTGCAATAGCTAGACGTTTACTAATGTATGAGGCGATGTCTGCCTTCATAATTTGCCATCAGTATAACTTCTTCTGATAATGATACATGATAAGTGTGAAAACATTCATCAATAACGATCCTAATACCACTCAAAACACAGTCAAATACATTATTTTAACTTTAAAATATCAGAATTATGCGTGTATTTGTGTTTTATGTGTTTTTCAGGGAAAAAGATACATTTCTGAGCAAACATGCGTTTTCAAGGGATTTATATCACAAAAGATGAAGAAAAGGACGAAAGATGCTTTCAAGGACCTTATTTGCCAAGTTTTCAAAGATCAAGGGCTTAAAGTGCAATTTCTACAATGATGAAGGATGAAAAGAGATTACTTAAAAGCTTCTATATACATTTTGAAAGAGATAAAAAAGATAAAGGACCAAAAAGTCAATTAATGGGAAAAGTTGTATTTACTTTGGTCAATTGACCAAACCGGTCAAAGACACAAACCCAAACTCGTCTTCATCTTCAACGTGAAGAGAGAGAGAGACGATATTTTCCATTCCACCTCCATCGCACCTGCAAATCCATATTAAGAATAATACACGAAGATCCAAGCTAAACTCAAAGAAGAAAAAACGCTCATCTCCTTCTCCTCTACAAGACGGTACCATTTAATTAGATCAAGGAAGGAAGATAAAGAAACGCCCAAATAGGATTGAAGATGAATAACGAGCTAACCTCGTATTAAACACGTGTCTAATCCTCATTGGATAGAACACGTCATATCTCCTCCTTTCAGCAGCTATAAATAGAAGAGAAGAGCTTCATTTGCAATCGGTTAGCTTAGGTGTAGATTTACACATAGATAGTTAGGATTAGTTAGTTAGTTTTCTCACAACTCCATTTGTTAAAACTTTCTGTTATAATCAGTTAGATACTGTAACAACTTTTTCGGCCATTAATGAAAGCTTAGCTTAACTCATTCTGTTTACTTACTCAATAACTGTTCTTATTTTCAGCTTTACAGTTTTAGTGATATGCGTTTTCAGTTTCAGTTAATTCAGTTAGATGAAATACATGTTTCTTGAAGTTCTGTTTCGTGAATCTCCATTAGTTGATTCGGTTAGATGTTAGTTTTATTCAGTTAATACAGTTTTAACCGATTTCTCCATTGTTGAGTTTTTAATTTCTCTCAAAGCTTAATTTCACTTTCCAACTGTTTTTAAATACTCATGTGTTTCCAATCAGTAAATGAGATTTTAATGGATTGATTAAGTCAAGGATTTAGAAAGTTGCTCTTCTAGTTTGTTATCCAATAGTGCAAGTAATCTGTTTTGCAGGATTTGTTATGCAAGAATTCAGGATTTGATGATATAGTTTTCACCGCTATAGGAGTTTTAAACGTTTTCAAGTTTTTTTTAATCATTTACTTCTTATTTCAGTTTTTCTTCACTTTATTTCTTAGATCAGTCTTGAGTAGTGAAAGCTCTGCTCTTCCACGCTTGTTTTGAGATTTGTCAGTTCGAGATAGATTGGATTGTACAAGTATTCTATTATGCAGGTTTCGAATCGAAAGATCTTGTCTAGATTTTCTTGTTTTGTTACAATTTTGCAGGTTATCAGATTTCAAGGTGGTTGGATTTGCCGTATGGTGGTAGCAGGAATTCGTTTCAGTTTCAGTTATAGGCGTAGCTGCATTTGACGAGTGATAGCGAAAGGGCAGCTCAGCGCTGAACCCTCGCCATCAGCGGACTAAACGCCGGAAGTATTGGTCAAGCTCACGTTTTAATTTTCTGCATTTCTTTTAATAGTCTGATATTAATCTGCTTACAACTTGTGTAAATGCTTTTGTTATATGCTATTTGATATCTGTTTAAATTCAGTCTTTTGATTCAGTTTAGTAATGTTCTGATTCACTAGTAGGCCTTTGATAAGTAGAAAGTAAGTCTGTACTTATTTCAGTCGTTGTAGTTTACTTTTTCATTTGTTTACTTTTTCATGTTTGATAATTGCCTTTTCTGCTCATTTGTTCTAAATTGTTCTTTTGTAATTCTGTGTTGTGATTTACTGAATTAGGAGTAGCTGATATGGAGTATTTGGTACCTGGTTTTATAGATTTGTCTTGGTCAGATGAATTTGGATTAAAATGACTGTAATTGCAATGAAGAAAGTTTAGGCAGTTTTACAGTTTCTACAAGGTAAGTAGATTTACTCTTGCCAAGATGTTATCAGTAAGAATTGAGACACAAATTAGTTGATAAATTTAGCTAGTAAAGTCATATTTGTTAGAAGAATTTTGAAACAAGTGTATACAGTAGATAGTTTCGTTTTACTAGTTCATTATAGCTGTTTAGAATTGGTTTGTTGAATAGTCAAATTTGGTCCCTAAACTTGTATAGTGTTATGACAGTTAAAATCCTTACTTGTTAAAATAGTAAAACATTTAGATAAATGGTCAACAGTTAAGTCCTTTTTGTTAACTCCATGTTGGATCAGTTTTAGGTTGTTGGGCTGTTATGATATTTGGGCTTAACTGGACCTTTTTGTTAAGTTTACTTTTATAGTAATAAATTTGTATTTTCATTTGTTAAGTTTACTTTTAGTTTTAACCAATCTGTACTTATTAATTCTCATTTGTAGAATAAAGTTGTTTTTCCTTTATTTTACATTTGTATACTTTGTGCATTTAAAATGTGGTATTTGCAATGTGTTTTTAGAGTAGTACGTATACGTAGGTAATATAGTAATATTTTTACATTTTTACATGCTTTGTGCCAAGTAGAAATAGATACCAATTAAACTTTTACAACCAAAAACAATCAAGTCAAGCTTTAAACGTTATATCAATTCGAATCGATACCGAGAAAAACGAACTAAAAAGACAAATATTAAATGGCGCCGCTGCCGGTTCTTTTCGTGAAGATTAACGGTTTCGAGTGAGACGATTGGATTTTCGGATCCGTTCACTTTGTGAACGTTATTTTTTACGTATTATAAATCAAAAAGATAAAAAAAAATCAAAAAGATAAAAATACAAAAAAATAAAAAAATCACAAAAATCAATTCTTTTCCTAAAGAATTGAACCAAAAAAATAAAAAATCCAAAAAGTAATCTTTTTCCTAAAAGATTACACCCAAAAATATATATTATATCGTTTTCATCGTTTTTACGTAGATATAGTATTTTTCTTAAAAATCAAATAAATACAAAAATATTTTTGATATATTATTATATGTAAATATGTATACGTATACGAACAACCAAGTTACCTATTTCCATAAGTATTGCCGAGGCAATACACCGTGTTGAGGGGCGTTCCGGTCCTTGACACGCGTATCGATCAAATTTAATAAAGCAAGAATAGATACATACTTCCAATAGGCAATAACTCGAAGAATACAAACTACTAAAGTGAATAGATAGGCGACGTGCTATAAAATGCCGTCTAAGGGTTAATAGGTACTTAAGTGCTTCGCGCCACCTAACCCCCCGTTCACTAGTGCGTATTCTAAGAAGGAAGGCTTTATTGGGGGTCTTGCACCCAAGTAGTACGTATATATATACTTTCTTGTGGATATTTTATATCGAACCTCGAAGAGGATAATCCTTTTCTCTTCAAAAGTCGACCGAGGGCTACTCCCTCATTCCTCGTGTTTACTTACACGTGTACTCGCACACGTGTAAACATACCGATTGGTGTATCTCGTTCTCCAAAAAGGAAGAACAACAAAATCGTCCATCAAGCCGATCACGAGTATCGCGCTTTCGACACCATTTTGTAGCCATGGATCAACGTCCTATTATGGAGATTCTCCAATCGAAAGTGGAGGGAAATGCCGACGCCATCGTTATACCTGAAATAAACGCACACACTTTTGAGCTTAATACACACATGATCACCTTGGTTTCTTCTAGCCCCTTCTTAGGGAGACCCATAGATGACCCCCACGACCATATTAAGAGGTTCTTGTTACTTTGGAATACATTTAAGTATAATGGGGTCCCTCCTGATGCCATTAAGATGCTCCTATTCCCATTCTCCTTAGAGGGTCTTGCTAGAAATTGGTATGATAGGCAACCATCTATGAGCATCTTCACTTGGGAGGATTTAAGGAAGAAGTTTTTGAACCAGTTCTTTCCTCCATCAAGAACGACGGCTTTGAGGAAATTAATTATTGATTTTCAACAAAGGAATGATCAAACATTTAGTGAGGCTTGGGAGGATTTCAAGGAGTTATTGAGGAAATGTCCAAATCATGGATTCAATGAGGTTCACCAAATCAACACTTTCTATAATGGATTAAGACCATACCACCAAGATTCACTCAACTCTTCCGCGGGTGGAAATATTTTCTCTAAATCCTTTCAAGAAGCTTGGGACATTATTGAGAACAAATCGATGGTGCAAGCTAACACACAAATTGATGAGAAAGTCCATGTGGTGCAAGAAAGTGTTACTCCTCAAATAGAAACAATGATCTCTCAAAAGCTTGATACTATGACCAACACACTCATGAAATTTTGTGAACTCTTTTTGAACAAGAATTCCACCAATGATGTGAATACTATTGCTCTTTCATGTGAGACTTTTGGAGGTCCCCATTCCTACCAACAATGTGATAAAGTTCAAGGTTATCAAGGGGAGTGTTATGCTTACCAAAGGAACAATTACAAAGCACCCAACACCTTTCAAAATCAAGGAACTAATTTTCATCCACCCAATCAAGGATTTCAACCACCACCACCCTTCCCAAATCAAGGATACCCTCAAGTTCAAAATCAAGGATATGGGCTACATGATACTCATGAGTATGTTGAAAGGAGAATTCGTGAAAGTGAGAAAAGAATGAATGAGCAAATGAAACTTACAATGGAGGAACAAACTAATAGGCTTTTGATGGCATTCAATCAAAGACAACAAGGAGATTTACCATCTAACACACAAACAAATCCAAGGGCAAATGTCAATGCTATTACAACAAGAAGTGGAAAGACAACAAAGGATCCTTCACCTCCTAAACCTCCTCTTGTTACACCCACTTTTGTTCCTACATGTGACAAGCCTTCTACATCTACTTCACCACCTCAAAATGCTCCCATTCAATCAAACATACCTTCTCAACCTATACCCACTTCTCCTTTACCTTCCACAACTCCAAATGAAGAAGCTAACAAAGAAAAATCTTCTACTACAACACCTACACCTAAACCAAACCTTCCATACCCTTCAAGATTGAGAAAGGATAAATTGAAAAACAAGGATGATATCCAAGTCTCAAATTTCTTAAGGATGTTCAAGCAACTCAACATCAACATATCCAAGTCTCAAATTTCTTAAGGATGTTCTGTTGATTTGTTCTAAATTGTTCTTTTGTAATTCTGTGTTGTGATTTACTAAATTAGGAGTAGCTGAAATGGAGTATTTGGTACCTGGTTTTATAGATTTGTCTTGGTCAGATGAATTTGGATTAAAATGACTATAATTGCAATGAAGAAAGTTTAGGCAGTTTTACAATTTCTACAAGGTAAGTAGATTTACTCTTGCCAAGATGTTATCAGTAAGAATTGAGACGCAAATTAGTTGATAAATTTAGCTAGTAAAGTCATATTTGTTAGAAGAATTTTGAAACAAGTGTATACAGTAGATAATTTCGTTTTACTAGTTCATTATAGCTGTTTAGAATTGGTTTGTTGAATAGTCAAATTTGGTCCCTAAACTTGTATAGTGTTATGACAGTTAAAATCCTTACTTGTTAAAATAGTAAAACATCTAGATAAATGGTCAACAGTTAAGTCCTTTTTGTTAACTCCATGTTGGATCAGTTTTAGGTTGTTGGGCTGTTATGATATTTGGGCTTAACTGGACCTTTTTGTTAAGTTTACTTTTATAGTAATAAATTTGTATTTTCATTTGTTAAGTTTACTTTTAGTTTTAACCAATCTGTACTTTTTAATTCTCATTTGTAGAATAAAGTTGTTTTTCCTTTATTTTACATTTGTATACTTTGTGCATTTAAAATGTGGTATTTGCAATGTGTTTTTAGAGTAGTACGTATACGTAGGTAATATAGTAATATTTTTACATTTTTACATGCTTTGTGCCAAGTAGAAATAGATACCAATTAAACTTTTACAACCAAAAACAATCAAGTCAAGCTTTAAACGTTATATCAATTCGAATCGATACCGAGAAAAACGAACTAAAAAGACAAATATTAAATGGCGCCGCTGCCGGTTCTTTTCGTGAAGATTAACGGTTTCGAGTGAGACGATTGGATTTTGGGATCCGTTCACTTTGTGAACGTTATTTTTTACGTATTATAAATCAAAAAGATAAAAAAAATCAAAAAGATAAAAATACAAAAAAATAAAAAAATCACAAAAATCAATTCTTTTCCTAAAGAATTGAGCCAAAAAAATAAAAAATACAAAAAGTAATCTTTTTCCTAAAAGATTACACCCAAAAATATATATTATATCGTTTTCATCGTTTTTACGTAGATATAGTATTTTTCTTAAAAATCAAATAAATACAAAAATATTTTTGATATATTATTATATGTAAATATGTATACGTATACGAACAACCAAGTTAGCTATTTCCATAAGTATTGCCGAGGCAATACACCGTGTTGAGGGGCGTTCCGGTCCTTGACACGCGTATCGATCAAATTTAATAAAGCAAGAATAGATAAATACTTCCAATAGGCAATAATTCAAAGAATACAAACTACTAAAGTGAATAGATAGGCGACGTGCTATAAAATGCCGTCTAAGGGTTAATAGGTACTTAAGTGCTTCGCGCCACCTAACCCCCCGTTCACTAGTGCGTATTCTAAGAAGGAAGGCTTTATTGGGGGTCTTGCACCCAAGTAGTAATTATATATATATACTTTCTTATGGATATTTTATATCGAACCTCGAAGAGGATAATCCTTTTCTCTTCAAAAGTCGACCGAGGGCTACTCCCTCATTCCTCGTGTTTACTTACACGTGTACTCGCACACGTGTAAACATACCGATTGGTGTATCTCGTTCTCCAAAAAGGAAGAACAACAAAATCGTCCATCAAGCCGATCACGAGTATCGCGCTTTCGACACCATTTTGTAGCCATGGATCAACGTCCTATTATGGAGATTCTCCAATCGAAAGTGGAGGGAAATGCCGACGCCATCGTTATACCTGAAATAAACGCACATACTTTTGAGCTTAATACACACATGATCACCTTGGTTTCTTCTAGCCCCTTCTTAGGGAGACCCATAGATGACCCCCACGACCATATTAAGAGGTTCTTGTTACTTTGCAATACATTTAAGTATAATGGGGTCCCTCCTGATGCCATTAAGATGCTCCTATTCCCATTCTCCTTAGAGGGTCTTGCTAGAAATTGGTATGATAGGCAACCATCTATGAGCATCTTCACTTGGGAGGATTTAAGGAAGAAGTTTTTGAACCAGTTTTTTCCTCCATCAAGAACGACGGCTTTGAGGAAATTAATTATTGATTTTCAACAAAGGAATGATCAAACATTTAGTGAGGCTTGGGAGGATTTCAAGGAGTTATTGAGGAAATGTCCAAATCATGGATTCAATGAGGTTCACCAAATCAACACTTTCTATAATGGATTAAGACCATACCACCAAGATTCACTCAACTCTTCCGCGGGTGGAAATATTTTCTCTAAATCCTTTCAAGAAGCTTGGGACATTATTGAGAACAAATCGATGGTGCAAGCTAACACACAAATTGATGAGAAAGTCCATGTGGTGCAAGAAAGTGTTACTCCTCAAATAGAAACAATGATCTCTCAAAAGCTTGATACTATGACCAACACACTCATGAAATTTTGTGAACTCTTTTTGAACAAGAATTCCACCAATGATGTGAATACTATTGCTCTTTCATGTGAGACTTTTGGAGGTCCCCATTCCTACCAACAATGTGATAAAGTTCAAGGTTATCAAGGGGAGTGTTATGCTTACCAAGGGAACAATTACAAAGCACCCAACACCTTTCAAAATCAAGGAACTAATTTTCATCCACCCAATCAAGGATTTCAACCACCACCACCCTTCCCAAATCAAGGATACCCTCAAGTTCAAAATCAAGGATATGGGCTACATGATACTCATGAGTATGTTGAAAGGAGAATTCGTGAAAGTGAGAAAAGAATGAATGAGCAAATGAAACTTACAATGGAGGAACAAACTAATAGGCTTTTGATGGCATTCAATCAAAGACAACAAGGAGATTTACCATCTAACACACAAACAAATCCAAGGGCAAATGTCAATGCTATTACAACAAGAAGTGGAAAGACAACAAAGGATCCTTCACCTCCTAAACCTCCTCTTGTTACACCCACTTTTGTTCCTACATGTGACAAGCCTTCTACATCTACTTCACCACCTCAAAATGCTCCCATTTAATCAAACATACCTTCTCAACCTATACCCACTTCTCCTTTACCTTCCACAACTCCCAATGAAGAAGCTAACAAAGAAAAATCTTCTACTACAACACCTACACCTAAACCAAACCTTCCATACCCTTCAAGATTGAGAAAGGATAAATTGAAAAACAAGGATGATATCCAAGTCTCAAATTTCTTAAGGATGTTCAAGCAACTCAACATCAACATATCCAAGTCTCAAATTTCTTAAGGATGTTCTGCTCATTTGTTCTAAATTGTTCTTTTGTAATTCTGTGTTGTGATTTACTAAATTAGGAGTAGCTGATATGGAGTATTTGGTACCTGGTTTTATAGATTTGTCTTGGTCAGATGAATTTGGATTAAAATGACTATAATTGCAATGAAGAAAGTTTAGGCAGTTTTATAGTTTCTACAAGGTAAGTAGATTTACTCTTGCCAAGATGTTATCAGTAAGAATTGAGACGCAAATTAGTTGATAAATTTAGCTAGTAAAGTCATATTTGTTAGAAGAATTTTGAAACAAGTGTATACAGTAGATAATTTCGTTTTACTAGTTCATTATAGTTGTTTAGAATTGGTTTGTTGAATAGTCAAATTTGGTCCCTAAACTTGTATAGTGTTATGACAGTTAAAATCATTACTTGTTAAAATAGTAAAACATTTAGATAAATGGTCAACAGTTAAGTCCTTTTTGTTAACTCCATGTTGGATCAGTTTTAGGTTGTTAGGCTGTTATGATATTTGGGCTTAACTGGACCTTTTTGTTAAGTTTACTTTTATAGTAATAAATTTGTATTTTCATTTGTTAAGTTTACTTTTAGTTTTAACCAATCTGTACTTTTTAATTCTCATTTTTAGAATAAAGTTGTTTTTCCTTTATTTTACATTTGTATACTTTGTGCATTTAAAATGTGGTATTTGCAATGTGTTTTTAGAGTAGTACGTATACGTAGGTAATATAGTAATATTTTTACATTTTTACATGCTTTGTGCCAAGTAGAAATAAATACCAATTAAACTTTTACAACCAAAAACAATCAAGTCAAGCTTTAAACGTTATATCAATTCGAATCGATACCAAGAAAAACGAACTAAAAAGACAAATATTAAAACATTAAATCAGAAATGACAAGAATAGAATACTTATACTTACAAGATTTCAGTATAACTACATCTCACAATCCTCCATATTTAGACAATCACAAGTGGTCTTTAAAACATTTAACGCTATCGGCTTCTCAATTCTAATGGTTCACATTAGCCGCGAACCATTTTTATTATCTATATTATCCTTTTTATAAGCATCGGCTATATTTTAAATTGTTCGACAATTTATTTTGCACATTCATTATTAAGAAATACATCGTAATTAATTCTTCATATTTTCTACATAATATGTCAGTAATCACGTTCACCTTCCTTCATATTTTCTAAGTGTCAGTTTCGTTTCAGCTATCATTTTTATCAGTTTTGCTCAGTCCGGCGTCTAAAGCGTCGATAATTATTATAAGTAATTAAATAATAAATAATTAATTTTATGAAAGGTAAACGTAAAAGTTTTAAATTTTCTCAGTTCGACCAATTAATAAAATGTTCAAAATAAATTTGAATTTATTTAACAAGATTTTTGTTGATTTATCAAAAATAATTAAAATATTTAATAAGATCCGTAAATGTTTGAAAAATCTTTGGTTATACTTTGGTCAAAATTTTCTTAGTTGAAAAACAAAAAGTGTCGTTTAAGTCATGGTTTAAATGTTTTTCTCAATTCTTCTTAAGATGTTTAGAAGTATACAAAAACATTTACTCCTAAACAAGAGTTTAGTTAAATGTTTTGGTTATAAGGGAATAAACCCTTAAAAATCCTTTGTTAAAACATTTGTCAAAACATATTTCCAATTTCTTTTTGGTAAAACCCAAAGCCTTAATGGTTCCAATTTTTGAAGAGTCAATATATTCCTTTTTCTATTAATCATACGGTCAAATAATAAAAAGGATTAAGTCTTTAAATCTCATTTTATATATTCAAGGTACAGGTTTTCGTTGTTCTGCCAATTTAGGGCAATCTATAAATAATTACTAACTCCTTCTTATACTTATAAACAAACAAATGGTCCTTAATGATCACGAGCATGAATTCATCAAATCACAGCCTATACACGAGATTCACCAAATTTATGGATGCTACATGCGTATTAGTCAATCCAAACGACATCACGTGAAACTCATAATGTTCATTACAAGTACCGGATGTAGTGATTGGAATAGATAATCTTCTTCGCGGACGCGAAGTTGATAATAACCATGCCGTGGATCAAATCTTTAAAACATACGCTAGAACCTTGTAAATGATCGAACAAATCTTCCATTTCGAGTCATGGATATCGTTTTCGATTGTCAATTTACTCAGTTCACAGTAATCTATAAATATAAGTAATGATAACACCATAGATCTTCATAATGACGATCTCGGTAGAATAAAATCTTTCTCCGACAACTCTCTCAGTTGTACGGTAATTCCTTTAATTCAGATGGTGCTGACGTATAGTGCACACGCCACAGGTGCAGCACCGGGAATATAATCAATACCAAATTCAACTTGCCTTAATGGCGAAAGTCTAAGTAATTCAACAACAAATACCTCCTAATGTTTCAGATAACGGAAACATCTTTTAATACATTCATATTAGGTTGTTCTAGATTACAATATCTATAACTAGTTCACAACCATTCATGGTATAATTTCAAGTCTATATGCAGGATATGGTCATCCATCAAGAATTATTTAGATCAGTTTTGATAATCAACATCTTATCTTTTAGGGGAATTCTACTCGAGTTCCCATCAATTAAGACAATGTCGTCATGTCATAATCAATCAATCCATTCTACTGGCATTACCAACTTTTTAGTTTTATTGCCGTCGATAAGATGTGAACTTCTCAAAAGACTAATAATAACTCATAATCCTTCACAAATTCAAGGATATCTGGAGACACAACTACCATTAAAAGAGTAAGGTCAACGCATAATCTACGTGATAGAATTTCAAATCAGATACAGACGAAAACATTTAACGAATATGAATATATCCCATGTTTTCATAATTTGAGTACGCATTCGAAAGCTCCTCGGATCGTTACCGAGGTCATTCAAATGAAACCAAATCAAAAGAAATGATAAGAACGTCAATACATCCAGTCGGGTATCAACACTCGGTAATTAGATACTTTTCCTAAGAATCTCACTACGGGAGAATTGGACAAGAAAGAATTGTCAATTGTCAAATAAGACAATTTCCACAGATGAGTAAATTCGACTCAGAAGAATAGATGCTATAGGCACATATGTAGGTGTCCCTTAACACTATGTCCTTATTTTTCACTTCTTGTAGATCTCATAAAATTTAATCTTTCACAATCTTTAAAAAAATTTAATGTTTATTAATCAGTTTTATGGTGACTACTAATCAGCCTTGCATGGTCCATTCCAAATTATATGTAGGCACGCGACTATATACAATTTCAAGATTAACGATGCAATACTCAGTTCGTCAAAATTTTATCATCATGTTTATACTAAAAACATTTTCATGCTTAATTCTTAAATAAGAATCAAGAATAAATTTACAAAGATTTCCTTTATTATGAAAACAATTAAGTCTTCCCAAGGTGTTTTATAAACAGTCTCATTTCGTTAACAATCACTTATAAATCTTACTTTAAATAATCCTTATGGTGATGAAAATTCAGTTTTTCTCAAGGGATACTGTTTTATCTTATAAAAACAATGAGTGATCTGCAAAAGAGTGATGAAAGCTTGTTCACCAAGAACTAACTACAATATGATAGGAAATGAGCTTTAGCCAAATAATCATGCGGTTCATGATCTCGATGGCACTCAAAAGAATAATCCACAACGTAACTCAATTCAAGATGAGTACTTGTTCAATGGTTGCATCACTAATGCGAACATTAGGATGAAGCAATAAAAGATAGATAACGTCGATACATGTAAGATTTAGCAATCAAAGGTAGTCTTTTTTCATTAATCACAAACAAGTCAAAATTGTACCGTAACACATTACGTGTCACTATGTCATACAATTCTCCGAACTCATCCTACCAACTGATATCTCAGTTAAGTTAGGGATTATTTTTTAAAAGATACCATAATGAATACTAATCTACAAGAGTCATTAGGTGTCCAACCTGTCCTAGAAGATACATCGGTCTCAATTCAGAAGAAGATTTCTTCAATTTATTTCTTGGACACTGGGCATCCTCATTATTGGACAATGGTATAGGAACAACCCTTAACACGAACTAACAATCATTTAAAACCTTATAATTCAATCACAGAACTTAACGACTTCCTCTTAATAATCTCATATTCCATATGGGTTAAATTTTACTTTATTCAAGTTTTAACCAATTTTATACTCAATTCGATGTCCTTCTCTCATTTCCCAATACTTCAACTTTATTTTTAAACCTTAAAAGGGCAATAAAAGCTCGATATGAGCAACACTTAACTTCCAATCCTATAGCTCTTACAACAGTAATTATCAAATGAGTCACTAGTATGAAATGACTTGATCATTCAACTAGACTTCTCGGAAAGGTACTAGTGGCATGAGGATTTTGGGTAATGGTTCCATTGACAGCCTCAAGTGCAACATTCACCCTTTCGATTCTCAAATTCAAGAATTGGGTGACAACGAATCAGATGACATCTTTCTAGGTGGTAACGTTTTGTCAAACTTCACTCTATAAGGAAAGATAGTCATGACATCGATATCAGATTTAATCTCGCCAATTCTACTTTAATATCGTAATCAACTAATATCAACATTTCTACGAATATCAACCATTTTGTTGGGATCATAAATATCCACAACTTGGTTTAGATCTAGGATAGCTAGAATTCCTACGAGAATAGCTTCGATTAATTTACTAGGGGATTTAGGATTCCTTGTGACAATTTACGTCGTATAAATACCTTGTATAAATATCAAAATAATCATCAAACAATCATGTAATAAAATTACATCATATATATATATAATCCAAGTTATATATATATATATATATATATATATATATATATATATATATATATATATATATATATATATATATATATATATATATATATATATATATATATATATATATATATATATATATATATATATATATATATATATATATATATATATATATATTAAAATAACACTTCTCAGTCTGGCCTTGTCGGTAACTCGGGAATTCTTCGGCACCGTTATAGTCAAAAGATTTTTAGACATTTTTAGAAAAATGTTTATAGTTAAAAGATTTTGAAATGTTTTATTCAAAACCTTAGTTTTAAAAATCTTTCGTTCTCTATAACGAGAGCTCTGATACCAAACTGTAACACCCCCAGATTTATACAACTCAGTTCAGCGGAAGACTAGTTGGTGTTACGGGATAGCACATTACTCACATCATAGACAACGCTTAAAAGTCGCGTCGTTTTAATAGTAAAGCATTTCCATTCATAAATATCAAATTTACATAGGTCCCAAGTCATTGTATTTAATACAGGTTTTACAAAACATTTGAATGGAAATTATAATTTAAGTGCGGGCCATGAATTCTTGTTGTCTTACCGAGATTTACCTTCAAGTACCTGAGATAAAACATGTTAAAATAAAAGGTCAGCGATAACGCCGAGTGAATTCATAGAGTTTAATAAAATCCATCAATATATCATCGGTATAAAATTATTACCAAAAATCATTTTATACAAATCCATGTAGTAGGCCATAAATTAGCCAAAATCATTTTATACAAATCCTTGTCAAAATCCTAATATAGGCATTTGCCTTCAAAATCATTATACGAACCAATGCCGTAAAAATATCATACAATACGTTTTAAAACGTTGTATAGATTAAATAAAAACCGTTATATGAATATGCTTATATAAAACCAAAACACGAACATAATATCAATAGTATGACCCCGTATTGCTAGTCAGGCAATACATCGTAATTCGGTGCGTATAGCAGTATTTCGTTAATTTGGATTATTATAAGCCGCATGACATTGTTACCTTACTAAAACAAACAATGGGTAGCTAGCCCGAACTCAATTTGCCCATCTAAATTAGCGTGTCGTCACAAAGGTCACGCTATGGAAATCTTCTCATATATAAATTCGCTTACCAATCAATGTGGCACGACGGGGATCAACCGTCAAGGCGCGAACTGGGGTGATCGTCCCCAAATAGTACTATTATATGCATAAGCGTCTACCAAATCCCGGTAGTTCACAATTCATGCTAATGGGACTTTTAGTGACATAACCTAACTTTAATAATCCATTTAATTTCATCTATCGGGTCATTTGATCATTTATCGGGTCATACAATAGGGTCATACAATCATTCGGGTCCAAATCAATAAACAAACAATCGGGACAAATGGTGTCCTATTTTATAAAAACTAACATGTTATCTCCCTCGCGGGTTTATAAAACATTTTATAAAAACATTTAAAAGAGTGCGAGGCTATGAACTCACGTTGATTTGGGAAGGTGGTTATCGGCAATTCGGATGTACGGTACGTGCTTCAATCACGGAAACCTAGACAAATAATACTCGTCTTAGACTCTTGTCCAATGACTTTATAAAAATAACAATTATGAATACATATGATGATTTTATATATATGATGATCAAGTGGGTTTACATATTCTCTTTTACTCATTTTAGTGTTTATGTGTTGATAACTTTTATACTAGTTTACTAGTTTTACCAATTTACATACTTTAAGTCCAATAAGCTTATTATAAGTTCCTTAACTTATATTAATCTATTTTATACTTGTATTATCAGTATTCACACTTTACATGTTGGGCCCAAATGGGTTAAGCCCAATAAATTAGTTTATAAGTATTTTAGCCTATATTGTTGTATTATTAGTCCAATAACGTTAACTTAGCCCGTTAATGTCCGTATGTTATATAGTTCGGGTTTTATCGGTTTTTACTTGTTATATATGTTTTATATATAAGTATATGAGTTTATAAAAGTTTACATTAGACGGGTGCAACCGTCTCAGTTTTATTTAACAAAAACGTTAATTTTACGGTAATAGCCGAAAAAGTTGTAAAAATCATGTTTATAGTTTTATAACTTATAAAACTTATCAAACTACCATTTTTGTAAAATGTCCATTTATTTATCCTTATACATATTTATATAAATGTATTATATAAGTTAGTTGGTTTTAATTCATATTTTATACTATTTTTATTTGAGTGCTTATATAATACTATTATACTTTAATTTCAATAATCTGATTTTTATTTTCATATTCACCAAAACTGCCATATCTAGAGTTCTATATTGAGATAGAAGCTCAAATTTTTATGACATAAACTAAATGATATGTGATCCATTTAACTCTTATATATCTACTGTTGAATCAGCCTTTAAGTATTTTCTAAAAATCGTCCAAAACAGTGAACTCAGATTTGTACTCTAAACTTGTTTTGATCATATCTCACTCATCCTAATGATTCCATTGTATGGCCAACTCTCACATGTGTACAAGACATATTAATTACTGTATATCCATTAATCTATGCCATTTTTATCAGTTCTTCATATGATTCTTTACTGTTTTATACAGCCAACAATTTAAACAAGATTTTAGCCTTGTTTCTTATAGTTTTTCATCTTTTTAACCATGTTTATTAACACCAAATCCCCACACAATATTTTTAATCATCATTCATCATCATATACATATACATAGTAAACTAAATACAAGATTACATAATCAAAAATAACAAGAGGATGGGGAGGACAATCTTTATACCACCATGATGATGTAGGTTATGATCAAGACATGGATTTTGATGGAGAAACTTGTGATAAACCAAGACCATCTTCAAGACCACCATTCTTCATGAACACCTTGTGGAAAATCAACCCCAAGACTCCATGGAAACTTCTCCTTGGATGTTAAAACTTGCACCCATCTTCATCTCTTTGGAAGGAGATTAACATATGTAAGTTATAACAATAGTTTGTGGTTAAATTTAGATCAAATGGGGTGTTTTGTGTGAGAGTGGGACGAAATCATAGAGAGATGAAGAGAGGATTTTGGTTGTTTTGCATGAGAGAAATGAGACTAGTGGTTTGTGTTTGAGCTAGTTAGTGGTTTTGGTGGTGGAAGGCTTACATTGTAAGCTAAGGTGACAAGTGTAAGTAAACTTAGCTTACACTTGACACCAATTTTGGTGTGTTGGAGCTTTGTAGCCGTGGGTTTGTAGGGATGGGGCAAGTGTCCCACTTGTCTCATCCCCATTTAATTACGGGTACTCCTCGATTCAAGTTTCCTTGATTTGCGTGCCCTCGGGTCGTTTTACGATAAACGTTTTTATAAATTATGAATCAACGGCACAAAACGAATCTAATAAAAATTGTCTCGTAAAAAACGGAGTTCGAAAACGTAAATACGTAATCCTAAGGTTTCCGGTTTAGTCATAAAGGACATTAAATTAAAATCGTAAGTCCTAATCTCTTCTCGTAAATTTGTGAGTTTATGAACCAACACAAATTTAAAACTCCAAAATAATATTCACGGATAAATTTATTTTCTGAAATGTTGGACTGTCACCAAAGATGGTGTATGTAAACGTAAGCACGTAACGTTGAATCCTCCGGTTTAGACGTAGTCGATGCTACTTCAAGACGTAAATCCAATTTTTTTTCCCAAAAATAAGTGAGTTCATAATATAACATTAAAATAAAGTTTTTAAATAATATTTGAGAATAAAATATCAACCATAAATTGACAAATTGTCACAGAGGTGTTGGCTTAAGGGGAAGAATTCTTATGGTAAGTTTGATGATTGAAGAAGATTTTCGCGAGTTTGTGTTCTATCATATCTTAAAGTCATGCACTTCCAGCCACTGACTTTAAAGGTAACTTGTTTGTGCTTTACATGGTTGGTGACGAAGACTTGTCATAACACTTGAAGGAGTTACATTATCGTGCTCAGTGTCTCACAAAGGATGAGAATATTGACAAGGGATCGAGGTCTGCTTATAATTTGCTATGGGTATAAGTTCTTCATCACGTGGATAGTACAAGACATGGAACACAAGGTTGGGTTATTCTACTTCTACATCAAGAATACTTTATTTATTTTTCTTCAAGATCATTACATAGAGCTACATTTGGAGAATCTTCAAAGATTGCATACATTGTTTACTTCCCTGTTGATGTGACAAAAAGGGGAAGAAATACATGCTACACTTGACGGGAAGCAAATTGAAGATCATGTACAACTTACAAGAGATACATGTAGAGTTTTGTCGACATCAACTAGGGGAAGATTGTTGGGTCAAAAAGTTGATTTGGCAGAAACTCAAAAACGAAGAAAACATGAAGATATTGTCTAAGCGTTGTCAAGAGCAATCTAAGCGTTGACAAGAGCAAACTAAGCGTTGATGGCTCAAGCATTGTTATGTGCAATTCAAGCATTGTCACATGCAATCCAAGCATTGATAGAAACGTAGACAAAGAAGCTTATGGAAGCTTCTATTTAGATAAACATGCAAGATTTATTCTGCATAAGTTTATTTAAATAGAAGATTTACATGTTTATTTGATTTTATCTCTTGTAAACCCTAATCCTTACACTATAAAAGGAACCAAGGGTCTTAGGTTTTATATACTTTCATTCACAATGTAAACCTAAAGCGTGTGTCGACTAGACGTGGGATTCAATGTATACACGTCTAGTGATTGTTTGTTATTAATATAATAAGCAATCTATTTGTTTTAATTCGTGTGTTTTATGCCTAAACACCTTGTTAATGTGTTATGTTCTAATTCCGCTTTGATTATTTAATCATATGAACATGATGCATTCCTAGTAGCTTCAAAGATCCGGAAACCAAGGTTTCCACAATTTTATTTTTAGTTTAAAATAGATAACCAAACCCTTTTATTTTTCCACCAAGAACGACTGAGTCGCACTTTTGACTAGTAATCAATTCGAAAAGACTTGGAACGAATTTATTTTATACTTGGTAAAAACCTTGTATTACTACACAATATCTTTATGGTCTTGCCAGAACATTCAAAGTGATATTCATTAATATTCACAGTGACGAATGGAAATCCTTCTAGCGTTAACATCAAACAGCGGTACGGTAGGTGACTTGTGAGATTATTATGAATCAAGCTTGTGTCAACTGGAAAGCAACAATGGTAAGATTCTTTATGAATCACACTTGTTCCAGGAATTTGAATTGACGACTTTAATCAAGCGGATATTTATCCAATTGATTCACTCTTTATATTCGCAGTCTTGCTTTGAGACGGTTGAGTAAAGAGAACGGCTAGTACAGCCGCGAAACCCTGTCAAGGAGATTCTTAACTGAATCTACCTATCACAGGTACGGTATTTAATATCGTATAACGGCCTTCACAGACCGGAGGTAAAACGCTACCGATTTAGGACGAATGTCAAAGCCATTCAGTCCGTGTCTATGTCGTGTCTCGAGAAGGTGGCGTCACGGTGTACTCAGCAAAGTCAAAGATTCAAAAACCACATACTCATGCCTAAAGACATATTCAACAATTAATAGTGTGAGCATGTGGATGAAGACACAAGATCGCAAGATGGCAAAGACAAGTCAAGGATGATTTGAAGATCTCAAGATTAAAAGACAAAGTCGAAAGACCACGACAAAGGCTCAAAGATCACAGCATGAAAGAAAAAGACTACTATTACACGTTCAAGACTCATTTATGGCGAGATTACTAATCTCTAAAATTCTCCAAATGACAAAGTGTAATGACCTCTCACAAAGGGTAATGACCTCTCATTGGGGGAGATTGTTAGCCTCAAAATATTGAGTCAAACAAGAATGCTCGGTCATATGTTTATTATGTATCGTATATTAGAACGTTGTAATAGGTAGTAGATTAGTCGTGTATTACGGGCTTAACTTTAAGCTAATGTTCATTCATATGTAACCTAAGCCCAAAAGGAAAGCCCGGACCATTATCATATAGCCCATCATGCCACATGTAGGCAAGGCTATATAAACCTCTCCTTGCATGTAAGGAGAGGTTGGTTGTCTCATTTTTCTATTTTTTCCTTATCTAATATTCACCATGTTTCTCACACACTTCTCTCTACTTTCTATCACTACTTCTCTCTCTAGAATTCATCTACTTCATCTATTTTCTTTCTTTCTTCCTTGCTTAATCATCACAAATATATGGGACAACACTATCACAATATGAAGTATCACAATATAGAAAACCTATCACAATATAGAAAACCTATCACAATATGAAAACCTATCACAATATGAAAACCTATCACAATATGAAAACCTATCACATTATGAAAACCTATCACAATATGGCTGTTGAAAATTGGGCAGCGTTTCATCTCAATATGCCTTATACCCGATCGCAATGTACGATGCCAGGGGCTATCGTAATCCACGATCGGAATAAGTGATCAGAATGAGCTGTCACAATGTAGAAACCCTAATGATATTGTGATGGAAAGATCACATTATGCGGATGCAGTAAAAATAAGCATAAACCCGAATAAGCACTTTTCAAAAACTTAACCAAAACAATAATAAGAAGAACAAATTAAGCTACGAATTCAAAAACTTTCAAGATGCCAAATAAGCAAAATTTATAAATTGAACTAAAGAAAAAGATTAAACTTTAAAAAGATATAACTTTTAAAAATACTTAAATGAAAATAAGCTAGACACCAATTAACAAAAAAGCACAATAAGCTAAGACCATGAATCACACGAAAATGATAATAACAAAAAGATAATAACTTTAATCAAATTAAGCATAAAGATGAAAACTTTAAGATTAATCAAACAAGACAATAGCTTTTAAAAAAAAAGAGAAGAATGAGAATGATTATGAAAAACTTGATTAAAAATAAAGATTCAACAACACAAATTAAAAACTTAGTTGGAAATAACTTGAAATTAAAGACAATAAAGTAAATTGGTAATATGAAAGTGCATGAAAATTAAGTTGAGAGATAAGTTGTCAATTTAGCTAACACCTCAACAATAAGATGGGAGGTCTCTATTTATAGGGAGAAGGGGAGGAAGGGGTGTTGGTTGCTTCCTTCTTTATTTCTTTTTGTCTTTTCGTCTTTAGTCTTTGACAATAAACTCGTCATTCTCGACTTTGTCTCAGGATTTGTCGATAAATAAAATGAACTCGTCTTCTAATTTCTTCATTTATTAGATCTGGTTCTTCGACTTCTAATATTTGTCTTTTTAGTGTAGTTATCTTCTCAGCTCGATTCGAATTGATATAACGTTTTTAAGGTCAACTTGATTGTTTTTGGTTGTAAAACTTTGATTGGTGTTTATGTCTAATTGGCACAAAACAAGTAAAAATGTAAAAATATCTATATTACGCTACATATACGTACTATGCTAAAACAAAGTGCACTTACTTACAATTAACACACAAAGTATAAAAATAAAAAAAATACAAATTTTACTAATCCTAAAGTGACATTTATAAAACAAAAGTTACAAACTTGCATTACTGATAAATGGGTAAACTATTTTATTCTAAATGAAATACATCTAGCCCAAAATGCTTAACTAAGCCCAAACAGATATGTAGCCCAACAGATAACTGTCTATCTACCACATAACGAAGGACTAAACATGCATACTCTACCCTAACAGAAAGGACTGTGGGCGTAACACGTATATACAAAGTTAAGGGCCTAATGTGTACATTTATCAAAATGCATCTATTTACCACAAATTACAAATTCTGAAACATTTATCTACTGTGATTGAGAGAAATTGATTGAAACAGTATGCTTTATGAACTCTCATTTGCACTTACTGATAATAGTTTTTGGTGGCTAAATCTTAAGCTAGCTAATTGAAATTTACAACTTCATAGCTAAAAACAAAACTTCTTACCTAACTAGGGAGCAAAATCAAGCTAATAACAACTAGTAGTATCAACCAAATCAACCAAAAAGTCTTAAACTACCACTGCCAAACACTAATAAGCTGATAAGAACAGAAATATACTAACTGATTCTATTGCTATAAGCTCCAAAACTACCATATCTGAATGAACCATAGTAAAATATTAAGTAGTTAAAGACACGTCGTAAACAAAAATAAACTACAATCCTAAACATTAGCTAGACTAAAGAATGGCAAAAAATTAAAAACGTGCTTAACCAAGATACATCCAGGCCTGTCCGTTGTGGGAGAAGCGGAGCGCTGAGCTCGCTTATCTAATCTTGATCTCTATTACACCGATTCTACGTCTCTCTAACAACTGGTGAACTGCCTTTGTTGTCTTTCCCTACAAAACTTGAAACAAAAACCAAAGAAAAACCAAATAGAGCCCCTCAAATCTGAAACCTTCATAAACTCTGAAAATATTATAGAAATTTGAACTACTGCTGCACAGCTCGAACCAACTACTCAACTCCAATTGGATTCGACTACCGCTCTTTATTATTAACTACAAATCTGATTCCCACAACTGTTAAGACTTCAAACTAATCCAGCAATCTAATGAATACGAACTAAAACAAATGAGTATCAAAATCTAACTGTCGTGATTTACAGCTAACTATTTATCCATCTTACTGATTTCTAACAGAAGCTTATATAAAAAAAACTTTTAAAGACTTTTAAATCTGAACCAAACTATAGACAAAACTCATTCTAAGAAGAGGTTCAACTGATTTACACTAAAACCAATCTATGAACTGTAAAGCAAGAAAACAGAACAAGCTCCACGAATTGAGAAGTTTTTATAATGAAGAAAAGTTAGTTACAAGTGAAACAGATTATATGACAAATTTTAACAGCTTTAACAAGATTCGTAACTCTTAACATCTAATTTTACTGATCAATACATTTCGACTACTAATTCTGAAAAAAAACTGAGAATCTAAACAACTTTAAGAGGGAAAAATGAAATCATAACATTCACATTAATAGTGAAAACAGGGAACAAGAGTAACAAGATGCGAAATCAAAAAGCTTCATTTATTCATTAATGGCAGAAATCAAATTCGGTTACAATTGATTAACAAATTCTAACCGACTTCTAAACTAACTTCCTAACTGTGAATTGAAAGCTTACTATTCTACTCCTATCTAGATTCTAACCTACTATGTGTAATCTACACCTAAGCTAACCCATTGAAGTGAGGCCTTCGTCTTCCTTTTATAGGCGTCGAAAGGAGGTGATGTGACGTGGTTAAACCAATGAGCAATCGACACGTGGAAAATACGAGGTAGAATTCATCCATCTTCATCTTCATCCCATTTGGGGGTTTCTTCTCCTTTGAGTCTTGATCAAATTAATTTGTATCATCTTGTAGAGGAGGAGGGGAGGAACACTTTTGTAGTTATGATCTTCACTTGAATCTTCTTGGATCATTTGTTATTCTCGATTACAGGTTTGGTGGAAAGAGATAAGGGGATGAACTCGTTTCTTTCTCTCTCTTCACATTGAAGATGAAGACGTATGTTTTGTGTTTGACCGGTTTGGTCAATTGACCAGATATGAAGTAAATACTTTCCATCTTATTTCTTTTGGGTCCTTCATTATTGTTAATTGTTTCAAGAGTTATAAAAACTTTTAAATCAATTTCTTTTCATCCTTAGTCTTTATGAAAATTGCAAGCTAAGCCCTCGATCTTTGAAGTAGTGACAAGTAAGGTCCTTGAAAGCATCTTTCGTCTTTTTCTTCGTCTTTCTTCAGATAAAACCCTTGAAAACGCGTCTTTGTTCCAAAATGTATCTTTCTTACCTGAAAACACATGAAACACAAATACACGCATAATTCTGATAATTTTACAGTTAAAATAATGTATTTGACTGTGTTTTGAGTGGTTTTAGGATCATTATTGATGAGTGTTTTCACACTTATCAACTCCCCTCCACTTGACCATTGCCATGACCTCATGCAATGCAGCATTTCAAAGCTCTAAAGTGCACTTTTCTCATAATTAACCAACCTTGGCCATTTTATGATTTGATAAACTAAACTTATACTACATGATGAATGATTTTGAATATTTACAATGCAATGCAAAAGAATCAATTTTATTTATTTCTTTTTGGATTTTTCATAAATGGTTTTGATGGAAATAACTCATAAAGAAATCAATGACTTAGAATAGGGCTTTGGTACCATGGACACTTATCACCCTCAAGTTTCACTTTCCCCATACCAAGCTTAAAAATGGGATCATTGTATTCACAAGTAAAAAGTGCATCAACTTATTCATGACAACTAAATGTGGAACCGGTTATTATTTGAGCAAATTTGTCATTATTTAAGGCGTGAAATATCAGAAATGTAAAATCCAAAAATAAGGAAGAACGGTTTTAATCCTAAGTAATCCTCTCAATCATTACTTGAAAAACCGCTCACAATTAATACAAGTCCGTTTCAAGAGTAATAAGTCATTCGCCTTATGTGTAAAGTCCTCATGTCATGCTTTCATAAGTAGCTACACACTCGCTAAGGAAAGAAAAATAAAACTCACGCAATAATTTACATCCGCCATCTTTTTGAGACTTTGGATCTTCAACCCCGCAACCCGTCAAGGTAATATTGGATTGGAGCAATCTATTGAATCCCCGCAACCCGTCAAGGTAATATTGGAACTCAATAGTCACTATAATTAACACCACACTGCCCCTCTTGGGAGTCTTGTATAATTATTTTTTTTTCTTTTTCTTTTCTTTTTTTTTTCTAGCCACTCATTTTTTTGTAAGCCGCTCTTATTTTTCTTTATTCCTCACTAAGAAATTTGAAAAGAATAAAAGGAAAAACACCCGCTAAATATTGAGCATGACATAAGTCTAGTACACATAAAACGTTCTAACTTAGAATCTTAAGACGTACTTATATCAACCATGAATGATTAGACAAAATGCATAAGAGATTACAAACCAATTAAAACCGTTCTTGATTATTTATTAACAATTATATACATGCGAAGAAATTAGAGGCAAAGAAGAGAAGGGTTTAGCCACAAGTAATTATCATGAAGTTTATCTAGCCCTTTTACACTTGCTTCAACTCTATCATTTCCCATTCTCCACAAATTTAAAATCTCAAATAATGAGATTGGTGGATGCTTAGCCTAATAGACCAATGAAGGACTACATGGTTAAGGATACTAGCTAGAGAATGCTAAGATAAGCAAACTCGGGTTGATTCAAAATATCCATGGCAGGCCTAATATTTCAAAGAAGTCTAAACTTGTTAAACCATGTTTTGATTATATTTATTCCTTTTTCTTTTATATATTTTTGATGAAAATAAAAGAAGAAATATATACAATGCAAATGTGTTATGCAAATGAAAAATGATAGATGCAAAAATTATGAATGCATATTTTTGGTGGCCAAAGTAGATCAAAAATTTGAAAAATGTTTGAAAAATTAATTTTCCCAATTATCATGAAGATAAGGCAATGGTATAGGTAAGGTCACTTCGATAGAAGTCTCCCCTACACTTAAGATAAACATTGTCCTCAATGTTTAAGAGTATTGGAGTAAACTCCCCTACACTTATGACATTGATAACTTTGCTTAACCCAAGCTAAGGAAGAGACAACTAAAGGGTATTCATGTTAAGCACAAGTGTTTTGAATATCACGATAGCAAAAACTAATCGAAGTGAACCAGATACACGGGCCTCCTCCATAAGCTCCAAGAATGAAATGTGAGAGAGCAACCCTTGAAGCAAACACCAAAAGACGAAGAAAAGCACCCCTCCACTTCAACTCTACTATAACATCCTTTTAATTAAACCTAACCTATTGAAAATCTACTCTACGTTTTCTAACCTAGTTATTCAATGCTTGATTTTTTTTAACCCTAAGTCGCTAGCTCGACTCGGCCCCGAATTAAGTTTTCCTTGGGGAAACCATCATGGAGAATAAAGGATAACACTTTGAAGCACATCTCACATGATACACTCAAACTTAGCACGTTGCCATTTACTATAAGATTTACAATATCCGCCTCGATAAATGGAACGGTCCAACGTGTCTCAAGTTTGTCCAACATACGTAATCTCTCAAATAGAAAGCACCCCAGGATCAAATACATAGTTTCCATCTCGACAAGTGAACAACTCCAAAGTAGGTAGCATCACCAAAGTAAGCTCATACAAGAAGTCCATATCGATCGAAATCACACTCTTAAGTGGACTAGATGAAAACCAAGGTGTCTCAAAGTTATGTATCCCAGGATCAAAAACCTTTCCCTTCATGGGAAAATAAGAAGATGAGCTCATATCAACCATATAAGATTCCCCCTTAGATATTAAAGCGTCATGAGACAATGAAGGTGTAGGTATCAAAACATTCATAACAAGTATATCCATATTAGGCTCATCATCATCATCAAAAGGTGGGTAATCTTCCATAGAAGGCATAGCGAAAGGAGGATCAAAATTAATAGTGTCTTGTGGAGGAGGTGTAGGCTCTATGTTCCCAAAAATCAATGTAGTAATAAGACGAACCTCCTCTTCCAAATTAGAAACACTATCGTCGACCTCTATATCAAAATGTGCAAAAGTATCCTCTATGGTGGCATCAATCTCCATAAAAGAGTCCATATCAAAGGTTTTGAGTTCTAAAGGTGCCTTAGATGAAAAAGTATCAATCTCTAAGAGGAAAGGATCTTCATCAATAACCAACTTCAAGGGTGGGAGGGTGGGAACATAAGGCTCAAAAGGAGGTGTATTAATGAGAGAATCACTCAAAGGGATGATATTATCATGAAAATCAATAGGTGTATCCTCAAAAACCAGTGAAGGATGATCAATTAAGGGTTCTTCTTCTATAGACTCATTATTAGATTCTTCATACTCCTCAAAAAGTGGGTTATCAAAACATGTCTCAAAAAGAGGATTTGAATGTATCACAAAATCACTTAGTGGAATAAGTGAAGGAGTCATAGAAGAAATGGAGTCATCATCATCAAAAGTAAAAGACTCATCACTATCATAAGGATCATCAAAGGTTTCATCACAAGAATCATAAGGTGGTAGAGGAGAAGGATCCACTTTTCCTATAGGAGCAAACTCTTCATCCAAATTAAGAATGTTATCTTGACAAGACAAATCATTGGATGATATAGCATAAGACGCGTCACTAGAATCACAATCATCATCCTCTATTTGTGGAAAGTCGTTCACAAACTCTTCCTTAATCTCATTATCCCTTTCTTTAAACAATTCATCAAGATCAAAGTCACCAAAATCACTAGTAGTAGCATGAAGGTCAATATGTGATAAAATCTCAATGTGATCATGAGGAGAAGAGGTATCAACACAAAGCTCATCACATGGTTCATTGGAAACCCTCTCAAGCTCTATTTGGATTGGGATAAGGTTCTCAACACTAGAAGAGGTTAATTCATCTGAATTGGTGTTTGTATTAGTGCTAAGAGGCTCGTCCCCCATGGTTAAAGAGTCGGTGGGTTCCATGTGAGGTAAAGGTGATGAAGGTGTGTATGGCTCAAGTATAGTCGGTGGAGAGATGGAAGGGTCTATAATAGGAACATCACTAAGTGTATCATCCTCAACATCTACTCTCAAAGAAGGCTCATCATCAGGTAAAGCATCGTTCGGTCTCATGTGTTGCAAGACGTATGTGCTCAAGCCTAAGTTTTTCGGATCAGTTGCCTCTTGCATTGTCTCAAGTGCTTGCATTACCATATTAAAAGCATCTTTACTCAAGAAATGATAAATGCCTTGATTGTGAGAGGTTGTTTGATTATGACTTTGAAAATTCTCTTCATTTTGAAAATCATCTTGATTTAAAAATTCTTGATTTTGAAAATCATCATTAAACCCTCGATCATAATCCCTCGCGTATAGATAACAATTATTTGTACCATGCGGTCCTCCACAAGTCGCACAAGGCCCATACACAGCTCGAATAATGCTCCTCTTGTAATATCTCCAAAATAGGACGATTATCCATGTGTGACAAAATGGTCGAATGTATATTCAAATGAAATGACGTCTAAAAGCTTCCTCGGGGAAGGAAGTGATACACCAAAGGTGGTATGTTTACACGCGTGCGAGTACACGTGTAAGTAAACACGAGGAATGAGGGAGTAGCCCTCGGTCGACTTTTGAGAGAGAAGAGATTATCTCCCTCGAGGTTCGATATGAAATATCCACAAGAAAGTATAATATATATATATATAATTACTACTTGGGTGCAAGACCCCCAATAAAGCCTTCCTTCGTAGAATACTCACAAGTGAACGGGGGGTTAGGTGGCGCGAAGCACTTAAGTACCTATTGACCCTTAGATGGCATTTTATAGTACATCGCCTTTCTATTCACTTTGTAGTTTGTATTCTTCGAATTATTGCCTATTGGAAGTATTTATCTATTCTTGCTTAATTAAATTGGATCGATACGTGTGTCAAGGACCGGAACGCCCCTCAACACGGTGTATTGCCTCGGCAATACTTATGGAAATAGGTAACTTGGTTGTTCTTATACGTATACGTATTTACATATAATAATATAGAGAAAATATTTTTGTATTTATTGGGATTTTTTAAAGAAAATACTATATGTACGTAAAAAGCGATGAAAACCAATAATATATATTTTTGGGTGTAATCTTTTAGGAAAAAGATTACTTTTTGGATTTTTTATTTTTTTTGTTCAATTCTTTAGGAAAAGAATTGATTTTGTGGTTTTTTATTTTTTTTGTATTTTTATCTTGTTGATTTTTTTTATCTTTTTGATTTATAATACGTAAAAAATAACGTTCACAAAGTGAACGGATCCAAAAATCCAATCGTCTCACTCGAAACCGTTAATCTTCACGAAAAGAACCGGCAGCGGCGCCATTTAATATTTGTCTTTTTAGTGTAGTTGTCTTCTCATCTCGATTCGAATTGATATAACGTTTTTAAGGTCAACTTGATTGTTTTTGGTTGTAAAACTTTGATTGGTGTTTATGTCTAATTGGCACAAAACAAGTAAAAATGTAAAAATATCTATATTACGCTACATATACGTACTATGCTAAAACAAAGTGCACATACTTACAATTAACACCCAAAGTATAAAAATAAAAAAAATACAAATTTTACTAATCCAAAAGTGACATTTATAAAACAAAAGTTACAAACTTGCATTACTGATAAATGGGTAAACTATTTTATTCTAAATGAAATACATCTAGCCCAAAATGCTTAACTATGCCCAAACAGATATGTAGCCCAACAGATAACTGTCTATCTACCACTTAACGAAGGACTAAACATGCATACTCTACCCTAACAGAAAGGACTGTGGGCGTAACACGTATATACAAAGTTAAGGGCCTAATGTGTACATTTATCAAACTGCATCTATTTACCATAGATTACAAATTCTAAAACATTTATCTACTGTGATTGAGAGAAATTGATTGAAACAGTATGCTTTATGAACTCTCATTTGCACTTATTGATAATAGTTTTTGGTGGCTAAATCTTAAGCTAGCTAATTGATATTTACAACTTCATAGCTAAAAACAAAACTTCTTACCTAACTAGGGAGCAAAATCAAGCTAATAACAACTAGTAGTATCAACCAAATCAACCAAAAAGTCTTAAACTACCACTGCCAAACACTAATAAGCTGATAAGAACATAAATATACTAACTGATTCTATTGCTATAAGCTCCAAAACTACCATATCTGAATGAACCATAGTAAAATATTAAGCAGTTAAAGACACGTCGTAAATAAAAATAAACTACAATCCTAAACCTTAGCTAGACTAAAGAATGGCAAAAAATTAAAAATGTGCTTAACCAAGATACATCCAGGCCTGTCCGTTGTGGGAGAAGCGGAGCGCTGAGCTCGCTTATCTAATCTCGATCTCTACTACACCGATTCTACGTCTCTCTAACAACTGGTGAACTGCCTTTGTTGTCTTTCCCTGCAAAACTTGAAACAAAAACCAAAGAAAAACCAAATAGAGCCCCTCAAATCTGAAACCTTCATAAACTCTGAAAATATTACTGAAATTTGAACTACTGCTGCACAGCTCGAACCAACTACTCAACTCCAATTGGATTCGACACCGATCTTTATTATTAACTACAAATCTAATTCTCACAACTGTTAAGACTTCAAACTAATCCAGCAATCTAGTGAATACGAACTGAAACAAATGAGTATCAAAATCTAACTGTCGTGATTTACAAATAACTATTTATCCATCTTACTGATTTCTAACAGAAGCTTATATAAAAAAAAAAATTTAAAGACTTTTAAATCTGAACCAAACTATAGACAAAACTCATTCTAAGAAGAGGTTCAACTGATTTACACTAAAACCAATCTATGAACTGTAAAGCAAGAAAACAGAACAAGCTCCATGAATTGAGAAGTTTTTATAATGAATAAAAGTTAGTTACAAGTGAAACAGATTATATGACAAATTTTAACAGCTTTAACAAGATTCGTAACTCTTAACATCTATTTTTACTAATCAATACATTTCGACTACTAATTCTGAAAAAAACTGAGAATCTAAACAACTTTAAGAGGGAAAAATGAAATCATAACATTCACATTAATAGTGAAAACAGGGAACAAGAGTAACAAGATGCGAAATCAAAAAGCTTCATTTATTCATTAATGGCAGAAATCAAATTCGGTTACAACTGATTAACAAATTCTAACCGACTTCTAAACTAACTTCCTAACTGTGAATTGAAAGCTTACTATTCTACTCCTATCTAGATTCTAACCTACTATGTGTAATCTACACCTAAGCTAACCCATTGAAGTGAGGCCTTCGTCTTCCTTTTATAGGCGTCGAAAGGAGGTGATGTGACGTGGTTAAACCAATGAGCAATCGACACGTGGAAAATACGAGGTAGAATTCACCCATCTTCATCTTCATCCCATTTGGGGGTTTCTTCTCCTTTGAGTCTTGATCAAATTAATCTGTATCATCTTGTAGAGGAGGAGGGGAGGAACACTTTTGTAGTTATGATCTTCACTTGAATCTTCTTGGATCATTTGTTATTCTCGATTGCAGGTTTGGTGGAAAGAGATAAGGGGATGAACTCGTTTCTTTCTCTCTCTTCAAATTGAAGATGAAGACGTAGCGTGTTTTGTGTTTGACCGGTTTGGTCAATTGACCAGATATGAAGTAAATACTTTCCATCTTATTTCTTTTTGGTCCTTCATTATTGTTAATTGTTTCAAGAGTTATAAAAACTTTTAAATCAATTTCTTTTCATCCTTAGTCTTTATGAAAATTCCAAGCTAAGCCCTCGATCTTTGAAGTAGTGACAAGTAAGGTCCTTGAAAGCATCTTTCTTCTTTTTCTTCGTCTTTCTTCAGACAAAACCCTTGAAAACGCGTCTTTGTTCCAAAATGTATCTTTCTTACCTGAAAACACATGAAACACAACTACACGCATAATTCTGATATTTTACAGTTAAAATACTGTATTTGACTGTGTTTTGAGTGGTTTTTGGATCATTATTGATGAGTGTTTTCACACTTATCAACTTCGTTAAACTTTCGTCTTAAGTATTTTTCTTCGATAAATCTTCAGAATAGGCTTTTGACTTCCGTTCTTTTTGCACTCTTGATCTTTTGACTTCGTCTTTTGTCTTTTTCTTTGATAAAAGCCCATGAAAGCCCATGTTTTCTTCCCTTTTCACATTTTGATCAAAAATTACAACAAAAACACAAACCACGCATAATTCCGACATTTACGACATAAAATACACGTTTTGGCTTGGTTATTATTATAATTAAGTGGTAAAAGGATAAGTGTTTTCACACTTATTAAATCCCCTACACTTGACCATTGCAATGCCCTCATGCAATGCATTAATTACAAAGCAAGTTTTACATTTTCCATCATAATCAATCCACCTTGGCCTTTATTAAACACAAGACATTAAAGAGATTATAAAATATTCAAAGGAAGAAAACAAGTAAAGAGATAAAAGACTTACATTAGGGTTTTGGATTTCATGAATGTTTATCACCCTCAAGTTTCACGTTCCCAATACCAATCTTAAAAACGAGTTCATTGTTATTATAAGTTAGCAAACTATCACAAACTCATGTGGGCCAATTATTTACTTAGAATCCCTTATTCCTAGGTGTATCTCTTATATTTTATTGTTGTCTTGAATGATCACGAAGATGCATTGTTGACTTATTTTGATAGTTATTTAGGCTGAAAATAAAGTAGAACGATTTAATCAATACTTAGCTAAAGGACAAAATCTTTTAAAACTGCTTCTCGGGACCTCATAAAGTTCATATCTTGGCAAAACACGCTTCACGATTTGAGACCTTTCTTGGATCGTTATTTGCCATTGACTTCATACTTCAAATCTTGAGAGACGTTCATGAAATAATGGTCCTCTCTTCATAATAGGAATATCTTCACTTGAACTTTTTGAGAGATTCTTCATATTTGGACCACGACTTCTTCATTTTTCTCCAATCTTTATTTGGGATTTTGATATACAACGATCCGCCTCCTTTAGGACTTGGATCTATTTATCCTCATACCTTGTTAGGGCCTTTTAGGATAGACTTCTCCATGATCTTTACTGGAGTATTTCCTTTTCGTCGTGTGTCTCGATCCTTCATATTGATTTTTGATAAATGATTTTTCACATCACTTTTGGATCTTTAGCAACAAAATTTAGGCCTCATGTCTTGTTAGGACCTTTTCGGACTCACCAATCTTCGCATCCCGCTTCAACAAGTTATGCCTTGGCTATGAACTCTAATTAATACCGAGCAACTTTTAAACGATCTTGTGCTAGAAGCTAAGTAACTTTTCAAATCGTACAACCTTACTTATTGCAATTAACTTTATTAACAAGCGATGGGAGAAAAAGCTCATACTCAACTCACATAAATACATGAAAGAATAACAAACTTATAATTGACTCTATCATCTCTCGTTCTCCACAATTTAAAATCTCAAGGAATGAGACTCGTGGATGCTTAGCCAATTAAATCAAAGTTTTGGGTTTTCAAGTCATCTATAGGATCTTGCATCTTCTTAGACTTTTTCAAGTTTAGAATTCGCATTTGAAAGTTCCCTTGATAAACGACTTTCTAGGATCAATTATAGGAACTTGCGAAAAGTTCTTGTTCTTAACCCGTAAGAGTTAAGACTTTCGCGTTTTAAAGTTCCTTATATAAAAGCCTAGCAAAACTTGACTTAAACACGTGAAGGATACTAGCTAGAGTAAACTTAGATAAGTAAACTCGGGTTGAGTCAAAAGATTCACAACGTTTAAAAATTAAAACCACCTTATTAAAACTCATTCTAACAAAGAAAAAAATAACTATACAAAGGTAAAACTACTAGGCCAAAACAGATTAAAATTTTTGAAAAATATCGAAAAATCAATTTCCGGTTAAAATGAGGACAAATACATGGAAAATCCCACTTAACTTCGATAGAAGTCCCCCTACACTTAATATAAACATTGTCCTCAATGTTTAAGCATGTGGAAGTAACCTCACCTACACTTAGGACATTGTGCACTTTGTTTAAATCATGTTAAGGAAGAGACAACTAAAGTGATTCCTATTTCAATCATAAATGATAAAATAATGAATTAAAAGAGTTTAGGATAGAACAGGGAAGACGAGAACACGAAATCACGGGTCGTCAAAAGTCATCAAGAATGGATCTTTGATAGCTCGAATCCCTGCAAATGATTAGAAAGAAAACAGCAAACACATACTAGGGTCTCCTCCTTCACTTATTATAAAAACAGAGAAAAAGGATAGATACTACGGGTTGCCTCTCGAGAAGCGCTTGTTTTTGTTAACCGAGTCGTGAGCCTGACTCGACCTTGATTACAATGGTATGAAGCTTGAAGAACATCCACCGGGATCAAATACATGATTTTCATCCATGAAGTAGCACAAGCTTAAGGCAAACAAGGCAAGCTAAAGGAGAGTAGGCAAGGTTCCCTTAAGCAGTTGTTGAGCACGGTGGTAGAAAGTGTGCTGAAGTGCAAGCATATCTCCATAAGTTCCAAAAATCTTTCCTTTTATTTCATCAGATGTATACTGAGATGGCTTAGAAATTGCAATACCGGGATCAAACACCTTTTCCTTTAGGGGAAAATAACACTCAGGCTCAGTAGAATTTGAAGAAGATCCGCTCATAAATCGCACAATCTCATCCTCAGAAGGTGGATACAGAGGTGTCAAAACATAAGTACTACGGATGGTGGTGTCTTCCGGTTTCTTCTCCTTTGGAACGGGTTTCTTCATATCCGAAGGAGGATAAAAACCATAATCAAAGTCCAAAGGAGGAGAATAATTCTCATTGGGGAAGTATGTATTAAGGAAAGTGGCAAAATCTTCCTCAAATGAGTAATTATCTAAAGTATCAAGAGTGTTTGGTGGAGGATCTTCATCAAAAGTAGGAGCAAGGTCATCATGTGAAGAATCACTCGAGAGAGTATCAACATCATCAAAATCATCATAAGCATGTCTTTATACTCTAAAACAAAATTATCATAATCATCCCCATCGGAACTAGAATCATCATCATAGTAATCATAGATCGGTGGAGAATCATAAATTGGTGGGGTATCCAAATTGGAGAGAGAATCATCAAAATCATCCACATCGTCTTGGAAAAGTGGATTATCATAGGAAGACTCGAAAAGAGGATTATCATATACAACAAAATCATCAAGCTTAAAACTTTCCAAAGTAGAAGTAAGCTCTTCTTGAAGCACATTAATCATCTTCGCTGATTCTTTTCCATTTGACTTACTTGTAATCTTCCCCATCTTAAAAACTTGAGCATCATTCCTGACCCTTAAGATTAATTCACCTTCGGCAACATCGACTAAAGCTTTTCCGGTTCTCAAAAATGGCCATCCAAGTATTAACGGAATACGAGGGTCCATTTCATAATCAACAACAACAAAATCGACCGGAAAAGTGAAGGTACCAACTTGAATAAACACATCTTCCGCAATACCAACGGGGTAAGCGAGAGTGCGATTTGCTAGCTCAAGCGTCATCTTTGTTGGTGTAAGGTCGGGTAATGATAGATTTTTCCAAACACTTAAAGGAATCAAGTTTATACTTGCCCCGAGATCGGCTAACGCAGTAAATTCTTCAACTTTGTTAAAAATGCAAGGCAACACAAAACGACCGGGATCTCCAAGTTTTTCCGGAAGTTCTTTAAGAATGACTGCAGAATAGTTTTCATTTAAACGTGGGTTGACAAACATAGCCATCTTTTCATTCTTACTAAGCAATTCCTTGAATGCTTTGACAAATTTCGGCATTTGGACAAGTGCTTCAACAAGGCTGATGTTGAAATTCATTCGAGAGATCATCTTCAAATAGGAAGTAACTTGAGAATCCTCCTTAGTAGGCAATTTGCACTTGTCTAACAGAGAAGGATAAAGGATGTTGGGTTTAGGTGGTGTAGGTGTAGCAGGTAAAGGTTGAGATGTTGAGGGTTGAGAAGTAGAGGGTTTAGAGGTGGTAGGTGGGGTTGGTGGAGGGTTTTGCTTGGGTACTTCTTCATTAAGAGGTGGAGACGGTAATGGAAAACTAGTACTAGGTGTGGTAGTAGGAGGGATAAATGGGGGTGGAGGAGGTATAGATGGAGTAACGAGAGGAGGGGTAGAAGGTCCTACTAGAGTTGCTCCACTTCGAGTAGTAATAGCACTCACATTAGCTCTAGGGTTTGTTTCGGTAGTAGAAGGAAGAGCACCTTGGGGACGAAGGGTTTGTAACATTTGAACGAATTTCCTATCCGTGGACTCTTGCATTTGTCTAGTAGATTCTTGCATTGCTTGCATTATTTTCTCATGTTCATTCAATTTTTGCAAAACCAAGTCCATTGGCGGATGAGGTAAATTGAACCCTTTTTGTTGAAAACCTTGGTTTGGGTATTGGTTATAAGGTGGAAAACCTTGAGGATTGAAACCTTGGTTTGGAAAGCCTTGATTTTGCATGTGATAGTTTCCCTGATTTGCATTTGAGTCCCTCACATTAGCATTTTGTGGAACATTTGCTCCTGGTGGCCCTTGGTTGTTATGTGTGGTTGGGTGTGGTCTTTGTTGAAAGCCGGGTGGAGCCAAGTATTTCGTCAAGTTGTAAGACAAGTGATTAACATCAACATTAGGCTTGAAATGAACTCTCTCGGTGTTGTTGTAAGCATACACTTCCCTATGAGATTGATCATAAGTTTTATCACAATTAGCATAAGAGTATGGCCCACCACAAGTTTCACAAGTTATATTGATAGCATTGTTGTTTTGGCATTGTTAACGGCTTGTAAAGCAAGTGCTTCAACAACCGTAGTATGCTTATCAAGTCTCTTGTCGGTGTCACTAGTGCTAGCACTAGCCACATTAGCCCGAACACTCTTAGTTTGCACTCTAGACTTATTCTCAATAATATCCCACGCGGCATTAGAAGACGTAACCAAAATGTTACCCCCCGACGCACTATTTAGTGAATCTTGGTCATTCATGCTTAAACCATTGTAAAAAGTATTAATTTGATGCACTTTTGTAAAACCATGTTGTGGACACTTTCTTAAAAGTTCCTTAAAACGGTCCCAAGATTCACTAAATGTCTCACCGTACTTTTGTTCAAAGTTAATGATTTCATTCCACAAAGCGGTAGTACGTGAGGGTGGGAAAAAGTAGTTGATGAATTTGGTCTCTAAATCCAACCACGTAAGAATACTTTGTGGCAGTTCCTTTGCAAGCCAATGCCGGGCTTGTCCCTCTAAGGAGAAAGGAAAAAGTTGCAAGCGAATTACCTCTTGTGAAACCCCATTAAACTTGACCCTATTAGTGAGTTGAAGGAACCTTTTGATATGGACGTGAGGATCATAAAGTGTACGCCCCAAGAATGGCTGAGCAGAGACCATTTGAATGAAGCCGTATTTGAGCTCAAAGTTGTTGGCTCCAATCTCCGGTATGATAATAGCATCGGTGTTGCCCTCTACGTGCGATTGCAAAAGCTCGATCATTGGTCGATTGTCCATGGTGACAATAGGTTGAGTTTCGACTCCGGCTTGAGTTACTTTCTTCTTACGAGCACGGGTACGCATACACACCTAAAAAGGAAAAGAAAGATAGATAAGAAATATTTTTGGTTTTTTATGTTTTTCTATTTTTTTGGTTTTTTTTGAAAATTATATATTTTTATTTTTTTTTGAATTTTTGAAATTTTTTGAAAATTAGACAAGAAAAATAACGTTCAAGAGTGAACAGATCCCAAAATCCAACACGTCTCTCACAATAAACTGTTAATCTTCACGAAAAGAGCCGGCAACGGCGCCATTTGATACTACGATTTTAATAGATTCTTTTTCGATTCAATTCGAATTGATTAAGGTTGAAAGTGTGACTCAGTCGTTTTTGGTTAACAAAAAGAAGGTTTTGGTTATCTATTTCTACTTAAAAGGTAAAATCGAAACGTAATAAAAATAAACCAAAAACAAATAACTAATAAATAAAGGATCAAAACAAATAATAAAACGTAAATTAAAACAACCATTTGATATTTTGATTTTGCCAAGTATGAAAATTTGTTCGTCTCGATTCAATTCGAATTGATTACCAGTTGAAAGTGTGACTCAGTCGTTTTTGGTGGATAAAAGAAAAGGTGTCGTTGTCTAAAACTAATTAAAGATAAAAATAAGGCTTTAAAAGGAAATGACAAAATATAAAAGAAATGAACTAAAAATTAAAACGATTGACAAAAATAAAGAAACGATATTAAAAACGAATATGAAAACGAAACAATTAATAAAAATAAAATTAAACGAAGAAATTTACTTTCGACTGAAAAATAAAATTAACCTAATGAAAGAGGAGAAAATAAAACTAAGAGGGTACTTTAAAACTAAACGAGGTAAAAGCTAAAGCGGGCACTAAATAAAAGATAAAACTTAAACTTTTGGAAAAATGCTAATACTAAAAATTAACGAAAAATTCAACTAAAAATACGTGACTTTCAAAATAGAAATCAGAAAAACTTTCAGATAAAACTAAACGATTGCAGAACAATATTAATTAATAAACAAGCAAGCAAGCAAGCTAGTAGCTCAAAATGGCGCCAAGAAAAAATGAAACATGCAGGCATTCATGTCATTCTATCGGAATGTTGAAAACCTATCACAATATGAAAACCTATCACAATATGAAAACCTATCACAATATGAAAAACCTATCACAATATGAAAACCTATCACAATATGAAAACCTATCACTATATGAAAAACCTATCACAATATGAAGTATCACATTACGGAAAACCTATCACAATATGGAAAACCTATCACAATATGAAAACCAATCACAATATGAAAACCTATCACAATATGAAAACCTATCACAATATGAAAACCTATCACAATATGGCTGTTGAAAATTGGGCAGCGTTTCATCGCAATATGCCTTATACCCGATCGCAATGTACGATGCCAGGGGTATCGCAATCCACGATCGGAATAAGTGATCGAAATGAGCTGTCACAATAAGCTGTCACAATGTAGAAACCCTAATGATATTGTGATGGAAAGATCACAATATTCGGATGGAGTAAAAATAAGCATAAACCCGAATAAGCACTTTTTAAAAACTTAACCAAAACAATAATAAGAAGAACAAATTAAGCTACGAATTTAAAAACTTTCAATATGCCAAATAAGCAAAAATTATAAATTGAACTAAAAGAAAAAGATTAAACTTTAAAAAGATAAAACTTTTAAAAATACTTAAATGAAAATAAGCTAGACACCAATTAACAAAAAGCACAATAAGCTAAGACCATGAATCACACGAAAATGATAATAACAAAAAGATAATAACTTTAATCAAATTAAGCATAAAGATGAAAAATTTAAGATTAATCAAACAAGACAATAGCTTTTAAAAACAAGAAGAGAAGAATGAGAATGATTATGAAAAACTTGATTAAAAATAAAGATTCAACAACACAAATTAAAAACTTACTTGGAAATAACTTGAAATTAAAGACAATAAAGTAAATTGTCAATATGAAAGTGCATGAAAATTAAGTGGAGAGCTAAGTTGTCAATTTAGCTAACACCTTAAAAATGAGATGGGAGGTCTCTATTTACAGGGAGAAGGGGAGGAAGGGGTGTTGGTTGCTTCCTTCTTTCTTTCTTTTTGTCTTTTCGTCTTTAGTCTTTGACAATAAACTCGTCATTCTCGACTTTGTCTCGGGATTTGTCGATAAATAAAATGAACTCGTCTTCTAATTTCTTCATTTATTAGATCTGGTTCTTCGACTTCGTTAAACTTCCGTCTTTAGTCTTTTTCTTCGATAAATCATTAGAATAGGCTTTTGAATTCCGTTCTTTTTGCACTCTTGATCTTTTGACTTCTTCTTTTGTCTTTTTCTTCGATAAAAGCCCGTGAAAGCCCATGTTTTCTTCCCTTTTCACATTTTGATCCTAAATAACAACAATAGCACAAACCACGCATAATTCCGACATTTACGACATAAAATACACGTTTTGGCTTGGTTATTATTATAAGTAAGTGGTAAAAGGATAAGTGTTTTCACACTTATTATGAATTATATGAGTGCAAAAGTTAGGCTCAATTCCGCGGATGTCAGAAATTTTCCAAGCAATTGCTTTCTTATGATTTTTGAGCACATCGATAAGTCAAGATTTTTCATCCTCTGTTAAGTTCTTTGCAATGATGACGGGTAACTTCTTATTGTCTTCTAGGAAAACGTATTCAAGATGAGACGGTAAATCCTTAAGCTTTAAATCTGAAGGGTTGTCGATGGAAGGATTAGTCAAATTCGAATCATCGTTCATAACTTCCTTAGGAGAAGATGGAGAAATATGGTCCTTATTGAGAAGTTTCTCAATGTTACGAATGTCTTCTTCCCAATCGGTGGGAGAATCGTCATATTTTAAGTCCACCTCCATTAAACTTGCTTCAAATTCTTTCAAAAGAAAGTCACTTTCTCCAAATGGAGTCAATGATGGAGCAATAGAAGCTACGTTCTCAACATGAGGTAATGGAGAAAAAAAAACTTTTACAAGCGTCTTTGAAATGTTCTTCGCAAGCCTCATCAAGTACGTCAATGAAATTAACGTTCTCGTGTTCATAAGGTTGCTTAGAAAGTTTACCCATGTTAAAGACGATTTTGTCGTCACCAACTCTCATGATTAATTCGCTCGCGGCTACATCAATAAGAGTGCGACCGGTCCTTAAGAATGGACGTCCAACGATTAATGGAACACGGGGATCCATCTCGTAGTCAACGACAACAAAATCCACCGGAAAAGTGAATTTATCGACACGGACGAAAACATCTTCGGCTATCCCCACCGGATAAGCAACCGTACGGTTAGATAACTCCAATGTCATTCCTATGGGGACTAGCTCGGGTAGAGATAATTGTTTCCAAACGCTTAACGGCATTAAGTTGATACTAGCACCTTGATCGGCTAGGGCCATACAATTCTCTACCCCGGGAAAGTTGCAAGGAATGAAAAAGCGACCCGGATCACCAAGTTTGGTTGGTAATTTCCTTAAAAGAACTGCGGAGCAATTATCATTAAGTTGAGTTTGAGCAATATCAAGAAGTTTTTCCTTATCACTTAGAAGATCTTTGAACATTTTAGCATATTTAGGCATGTGAGCAAGTGCCTCGGCAAAGGAGATGTTGAAATTCAATTGTTTAAACATTTTAAGAATGTTTTAAACTTGAATATCATCCTTGTTCTTCAACTTATCTTTCCTCAACCTTGAAGGATAAGGTATGTCGGGTTGAGAGGAAGGCTTTGGAATAGAATTCTCACTCACATCCTTGGGTGGTGGAGGGGTGGGGTTGGAAGGTGAAGGAATTGGTGAAGGTTGCTCCTTATAGCCTTTTCCACTTCGGGTGATGATTGCTTTCATCTCCCCTCTTGGATTTGCAATGGTGTTACTCGGAAGAGAACCTGAAGCTGAGGGTTGATTACTTTGGAAGAAACTAGCCATCATATCCCTTTAAGTCATTCGTTTGATTGCTTAAAGAGTTTCGCATGTCATTCCTAAGCTCAGCTCGAAGATCATTCCCTTATTTAGTGATTGCATTAAATTACCACTCTTGTTTAGGAAAACAAAGAGCGTAAAATAGGGAATGTATTAAGTGATGATTTAGGAAAATCAAGCACTAATGAACCAATGAAGTTCCAAGTTCGTTTCCCAAGGAGGTATATGTGTGTGAATAATTCGTAATTGACTTGAGATTAATATTGGTTAGAAGGGGGTGAGAAAAGAGGATGACGAAGACGTGAAATTAATTACTACCAAGACTTAACGTAAAACCGTAAAATGAGCAAAAATAAAAATTAATTCTAAAAATTACCAAAAATTCACAAAAAATCAAAATAAATAAACTAAGAGTTTACCAATCATCAAAACTTTTTCAAACCTTTTAATTAATTAAATATTCAATTTTTAAATGCTAATTAAAGCCCTAAAAATCAAATTAAATATCAAAAAGCCCAAATAAAGATTTTTCAATTGGTAAACCTCCAAAATGACCTTAAAAGATTAAAAACTATTTTTATAAATTTTAAACTAAGAAAAACTATTTAAAATGATTTAAAAACTATTAAAACTTAAAATAATTATAAAAATTAATCTAAAAATGATAAAATTAATATAAGAGTTGCAAAAATCCTATTGTAATGTATTTAAGCTGAGAAAAATATAAAAAGTTGAAAAATGTGAAATTTGAAAATTAATAATAAAATAATATTAAAATAATATTAAAAATCCAAAAACTATAAAAATTTCTAAAAACTTGCAAACTAGTTTATTTTAATCTAAATTAACAGAAAATGAAAGTGAAATGACCAGAATACCCCTATTGGGCCCTCAATAGGGCCAAAACCAAAAACAGTCAACACTAATGGGCTTTTTGGCCCAAAAAGTCAAACTTGGCCCAATTGACTTGGAAAAGCCCAATCTGACTCAAAATTTAATTCTAAACACAAAACTCTAAAGGCCCAAAAGCTGAAAGTGAGCTTATCACAACTTAATAAGCAAACAGCTTATCCTTATTGGGCTTTTTAGCCCATTAAGCAATAAGCTAATGCCATAAGCTCTAATTTGACACACAACCTTCTCTTGGGATACTAAAGAGATCTATAAAAAGAAATTTTGAAAAACCACCCTCAATAAGCCAGAAATAAGAAAAGTATAAATCCACAAAACGACAAAATAGTCGGGTTTGAGATTTAAGGCACCTCAGGACTTGATTCAACTTGCAAAATGTCACAAATGACTTCAATAATCCAAAACAATCAACACAATTCCAATAAGCTAAACCAATAAGCCAGAATAAGCCAATAAGCACTTATGAAAAAGTCAATTAAGTTGGTTTTCTAGTCAAACCCTAAAGTCAACACACCAAATGCTCCGGTATGAACAAATGGGTCAAATAATGAGCATCTATTACAAAATCCAAGTTGTTACTGGTTAAAATAAGCTATTATAGCTTAATGATAAGCTGAAACCCAAAATACACTAGCAGTGGCTAGAAGTAGGGGAAAGGAGTTCCCACTGCTTTGACTATTTGACCAAGCTTTTTAGAGAGATTTAGTTGGATTCAAATGGAAACAAGGGCACCCTTGTGATCAGTGAATCACAAGGAGTCAATATCAACAAAGAAATCACAATTTGGTTCACACAATAAGCCCAGATTAATCAAACAGTCCACATATATTGCACAGATATGGAAAATAAGCTGTTATGCACAAATAAGCAGATATAGCATGAATAAGCACTCCAAATTCAACCAGATGCATACACAAGCTATATAAACTATGAATAAGCACAAACAAACTTAAATCAAGCACTGAAACAAGGTATGGAACAAGATCAAAGCAGATTAAACCTTCTGATATGAACTACAAGAACATAAGAACAATTTGCTGATCTAATTGACCACAGATCCAATTTCAAGCATCCAAATATCTTTCTTTGATGTTATTAACCTAGTTTAGTCACTTGTTAACCCTAGTCTATGATTAGATCTAGGTGTCCCTTAAACTATAGCCAATTTTATCAAGTAACAAAGATTTTATAGCCCTTTTATGGATTTGGGTGTTTCAAACCACAAAATCTGCAAATAAGTGACCAAGTATATCAGATAAACAAGTACCAACAGATAGCAACAATAAACAACCACTCAACAATCCACAAATCCTGCTTATGCAGTTAACCCAAAAACCCCTTAATAATCTGTTTTGACAAATTTTCAAAGGATAATCCAGATTCAAACCAAAAATCAAGTTAACATCAACTCAAGAATATCAAACCAACACAGAAAAACAAGATTCAACAACAATAACACAGATTCAAGAACAATCATGCATTATCACCAAAATTCAGAAAATATAGAGAAAATTGAAAAAGGAGAATGGTGCAAACCTCTAAGACCTACATCCAGGCCCTGGATTGTTTGAGCTGAGGTACTAGCAGAACAAGTACCAGCTTCCAATGTACCGGCTAAGAAGAACAAACCAAAGTGATGAACAAATAACAAACACTTTTCTGATTTTTGAAACACAAGTCTTATTGATTAAAACCTTGCCTCAAAAACCTTCAAACATATAAGTGGAACTCAGATTTAGGCTATTCTAACACCAACTTTTAACAAAACATAAAAGAGATTTCACAAATTTCTGAAAATCAAATTTTATTAACTTAAAAAGGGATTACAAAGATTGATAGCCTAAAACTGAAACAAAGGGACTCTCACAGGTTGAGGTCTCCTTTTATAGGCAAATGCTATGCTAACACTGTTCACAAACCCTAGAAGTGAAATTCCAAAATTGTCCTCAAATGCTTCTAGACGAATCCTTGGTATATGTTGTCCAAAATGATCCAAACCGTTTAAAATAGCTTTGGAGTGAAGCAAGGAGTATTGGCTGTTGATCTTGACACGTGGCAGTACTTGGAAAGAAAGTTGTCACATGATGGGTGAAACGGTTTTGGGTGTGGGACCCTTTGGTGAGTGGGAGTGAGGGTTTTATGTGTGGGATAGGTTCCTGGGCGTGTGAATCAAGCATGTGCCTGGGTAATTTGTTTTTACCCTTTGTTTTAAGTGAAGTGGTAACTGGGTTCTTGGGGTGAATAGTAAACATTTTGATCCGGTTTTGGTGGAGCGTTTATGTGTTTGGCGCAATTTTGAGTTTAAATGTTTCACTTGCTCACTTTTAGTCCTTGGTTTTTGGAAAAATGGGTAAAACGTGTTTATTCAGCAACAAAACTCATTTCCTTTGTTATAGGACTTCCATTCTTTACACTTTTGGCACAAAACTTTGGCAAAAGGTTTTAAAGGGTTGTTTTTGCCATTTATGGATATTTGAGGGACTGATTTTGGACATTCTTGATCTTCAAAGGTCTTCAATGTAACTTTGACTTTATGAGGGACCATTGTTGACAAATTAGAATTTATGAGGGACTAATCTTGCCATTTCTTCAAAGTTGAAGGACCTTTTTGCAATTTTGACAAACTTAAGGGACCAAACTTGTAATTATGAATTCACAAGGGTTTTAAGTGTCATTTATTCATTGTTTAAGGATCAATCTTGCATATCTTCAAGTCTTCAAGGGTAAATGTTGGATAAATCATGAACTAGGGTCCGGTTCTTTGTACGGCTTCGTTTCTCGTGTCCGTTTTTCCTTGTTTCTTGTGATCTTTTGTCTTTTTCACGATATCCATACCTAAAATACACAAGTAAACAAACACAAGCATATATATGGTATTTTATGACATTTTTATGCATTTAAAGCCCGAAAAGAACGATGAGATCATGTATAAATGCCATCTCATCACTCCCCCATACTAAGCCATTACCGTGCCCTCACGCAATGCTAGAATAAAGTATCTAAGCATCACCAAAGTTCAATTTTATTAACCTTTATTGAAGAGTAAAAGACTTGCAACAATACTACAAAGATGTGTAAAGACATAATGTATGATTTTCATCACGAAGGTGACTTTTGGGGTCAAAGAATAGAAGCAAGTAAATGTCCCTTAGAGTAAATTTTATCATCCTTGATTGTCATACATTCCATGCTAAGTGCAAAAACGAGATCATTGCTGGTACAAGTCACAATGCTAACACTACTCATACGTCCAAATTGTGTAATACTTTTTCTCCCCGCAATCCTAGTTATTATAAAAGGAAATGGGTTACTAGCATTTTTTAACTATTTTTCATGGATCACAAGTGATTCATATTAACTTATTTGAGTAGTTATTAGTCTGAAAGCAAAGTAGCACGATTTAATCGATAGTTAGCCGAAGGACAAAATCTTTTAAAACGGCTTCTCGTGTATCTCCTTAAGTTCATATCTTGGCATAACTCGTTTCACGATTTGAGACCTTTCTCAGACCGATATTTGGCATGTACTTCATACTTCAAATCTTGGAAAGACGTTCTTGAAATTATGGTCTTCTCTTCATATATTTGGAATTTCTTCACTTTGACGTTTTTTAGAGATTCTTCATATTTGGACCACGACTTCATCATTTTTCTTTAATCTTTATTTTGGACTTTGATATACAACGATCCGCCTACTTTTCGGACTTGGATATATTTATCCTCATACCTTGTAAGGGTCTTTTTGGATAGACTTTCTCCATGATCTTTAGGGGAGTAATTGCTTTTCGTCGTGTGTCTCGATCCTTCATATTGATTTAGGAATAATGATACTTCACATCATCTTGGATCTTTAGCAACAAAATATAGCTCCTCATGCCTTGTTAGGGCCTTTTTGGATGATCACCAATCTTCGCGTCATGCTTCAATAAGTTATGCCTTGGCTATGAACTCTATTCAACCCCGAGCAACTTTTAAACGATCTTGCGCTAGAGGCTAAGTAACCTTTCAATCGTACGACCTTACTTATTGCAATTATTTTTATTCCTAATGCATTGATCTTATGGGAAGAAAAAGCCACAATTAAAAATATATGAGTTTTTGAAAGAACATTTTCATGTTCTACGTTTAGCATGATCACTTGTCTAACTCTATCATCTCTCGTTCTTCACTATATAAAGACCTCTAATTAAAGAGACTCGTGAATACTTAGCCATGCAAGTCAAAATTAAGCCAAATTTGGATTAGCTTTCATTAAGACTATATCAAATCAAAGTTTTGGGTTTTCAAGCCACCTATAGGATCTGGCACTTTCTTGGACTTTTCAAGTTTAGAGAATGCATTTTATAGTTCCCTTGATAAGTGACTTTCTAGGATCAATTATAGGAACTTGCGAAAAGTTCTTGTTCTTAACCCGAATGAGCTAAGACTTTCGCGTTTTAAAGATCCCTATATAAAAGTCTAGCAAAACTTAAATTGAGCGGGTTAAGGAATGTAAATGGCTCCAAATGCCCATCAAGTAAAAAATTAGCTCTTATTCTACCCATCGGAAAATATACATTCGTGTCTTAAAAAAACTTATGAAAACTAAGAAAAATTTTAAAATTGGCCATTTTTAGCCTTATTAGCAACAAAACAAAACATTGAAAGTTGGAAAGCGTGAGGGCGTAGCAAAGCAAGTAACTATTCACCCCCCCCCCCTCATACTAAAAGTATACATTGTCCTCAATGTTTCGAGTCTAAGGGTGGAGCACCCCCATACTAGAGACGAAGAATCGAATTCTTAGGATCTAGCATGGAAAGGGTGATCAACAATATATCTAAAGCCGTTTATGAATTATACTAAAAGATAATTGTTAGAACAATAAAGGATATGTCAATGGATTCATGAAAAACTTCTTCAAGCAAACGATGGAGGCTCACGTAAACGAACACGAGAGTCTTCAATCGTAGATGATGATCTAGATAACACAATCACAAACAACCACGAGACACGAGTTGGAAGGGTACAAGTCCCCTCATTAGTTATTAGAAAGCACAAAAGGATAAGCATGGGATCTCCCCGATGAGGCACCTCGTTTTTTATTACCGAGTCATGAGCTCGACTCGACCCCCTCAATGCTAATTATCATTGGGGAAGGTGACTTGGTCGAGGTCAACCATTGAAGGAATTTCCCCACCAAAGTAGTGCTTAAGCCTATGTCCATTCACCTTGAAGTTAGGACCATCATCTTGAGCTAGCTCGATGGTCCCATAAGGAACACTTGTGTAACGGTGAAAGGACCCGACCAATGAGATTTCAATTTCCCGGAATATATTTTAAGTCTAGAGTTAAAAAGTAACACTTGATCACCAACATTAAAAACCCGGTTTTTAATCTTTGCATCATGAAACTTTTTAGTCTTTTCTTTGAAAATCAATGAATTTTCATAAGCATTGTCTCTTAATTCATCTAATTCATTCAATTGTATTTTCCTGTGATCTCCCGCGGTCTTCAAGTCAAAGTTTGCATGCTTAAGTGCCCAATATGCCTTGTGCTCCAATTCAATGGGCAAATGACAATTCTTCCCATGGACTAACTTATAAGGAGTGCAACCGATAGGTGTCTTATAAGCGGTCCTAAAGGCCCATAAAGCGTCATCGAGTTTGTCGGACCCTGAAGCACGGTTTTCTCCAATCGACCTCTCTATAATCCTCTTCAAAGCTCGGTTCGGAACCTCGACTTGCCCACTCGTTTGCGGGTGATAAGACGTAGAAAGACGATGAGTAACTCCATATTTCTTAAAGACCTTCTCGAATTGGTCATTACAAAAATGGGTTCCACGATTGCTTATAATAGCACGGGGGGTTCCGAACCGAGAGAATAGTTGCTTCAAAAACTTCACTACCACACGAGCATCATTAGTATGTAAAGCCTTAGCTTCCACCCACTTAGAAAGGTAGTCCACCGCGACGAGGATATACTTGTTACCATGAGACGATGGGAACGGCCCCATAAAGTCTATGCCCCAAATGTCGAAAATCTCACATACTTGAATTATGTTTTGCGGCATTTCATCACGTTGAGACGATTTTCCTTGACGTTGGCACGAATCACACGACTTTACAAGTGCGTGTGCATCACGATAGATAGAAGGCCAAAAGAAGCCGACATCTAACACTTTCTTAGCCGTGAGATTATCACCATGGTGACCACCCGTGGGTCCCTCGTGACAAGCTATAAGGATATTAGAAGCTTCAGTACCAAAAACACAACGTCGAACGAGTTGATCCGCACAAACCCGAAAGAGATAAGGGTCGTCCCAAAAATAGAACTTGACGTCACGAAAGAATTTTCGCTTTTGTTGTGTCGTCATACCCTTGATTACGAAATTCCCCGCATGGTAATTTGCAATGTCGGCAAACCATGGGGTGGTGTCTTTAGAATTCACTACACCGAGAGTCTCGAGAGGAAATGTTTCGGTGATTTCCTTGTTCTCGAAAACATCTTTGTGAGGATCTTCTAGACGAGAGAGATGATCGGCCGCTAGATTCTCGGCTCCTTTTTGTCAAGCACGGTGACATCAAATTCTTGGAGGAGGAGCATCCAACGAAGCAATCTCGGCTTAGCATCTTGCTTAGCTAAGAGATACTTGATAGACGAATGGTCGGTATACACGATGCTTTTAGTTAAGAAGAGATAAGGTCGTAATTTCTCAAAATCATAGACCACGGCAAGGAATTCCTTTTCCGTTGTGGTGTACTTTAATTTAGCCTCGGTCATCGTCTTACTAGCATAATGGATAGGACGGAAATGCTTGTCATAACGTTGCCCTAAGACGGCCCCTATAGCATAATCACTTGCATCGCACATGATTTCAAAGGGTAATTCCCAATTAGGAGCAACAAGAATGGGAGCTTCGGTAAGTTTCCTTTTGAGAGTTTCGAAAGCTCTAACACAATCCTCATTGAAATTAAAAGGAGCATCCTTCTCGAGAAGGTGTGTCATAGGTCAAGAGATTTTCGAAAAGTCTTTGATGAAACGACGATAAAAGCCCGCGTGGCCTAGGAAACTCCTAACTCCCTTAACGGTTTTGGGATGAGGTAACTTGTCGATGACGTCTACCTTAGCTTTATCGACCTCAATCCCCGCTTTCGAGACCTTATGTCCTAAGACGATTCCTTGTTTACACATAAAATGACATTTTTCCCAATTAAGCACAAGATTGGTTTCTTCACAACGTTTTAACATTTGCTCGAGATTAGATAAACACGACGTGAACGAATTGCCAAACACCGAGAAGTCATCCATAAACACTTCCATCGACTTCTCGATAATATCGTGAAAAATTGCCATCATACACCGTTGAAACGTACCCTGTGCATTACAAAGTCCGAAAGGCATCCTACGATAAGCAAAAGTTCCATAAGGACACGTAAACGTAGTCTTCTATTGATCACGAGGGTTGATAGGGATTTGAAAGTAACCGGAAAAACCATCTAAAAAGCAATAGAATTCATTTCCCGCGATTCGCTCCAACATTTGATCCATGAAGGGCAAAGGAAAGTGGTCTTTACGAGTGGCGTCATTTAACTTTCGGTAGTCAATACACACCCTCCAACCGGTCACAACACGAGTGGGAATTAACTCGTTGTTTTCATTAGGCACGACGGTCATTCCTCCCTTTTTAGGGACACAATGGACTGGGCTCACCCATGGGCTATCGGAGATAGGATAAATCATTCCCGCGTCAAGGACTTTCAACACTTCTTTTTTAATGACATCGTGAATTTTGGGATTCACCCTTCTTTGACTTTGAATTGCGGGTTTGTAGCCCTCCTCCATTAAAATCTTGTGAGTACAAAATTTTGGGTCAATACCCTTAATGTCGGAAATTTTCCACGCAATTGCCCCTTTATGAGCTTTAAGAACTTTCAAGAGCTAGTTTTTTTCATCATTAGCAAGACCTCTTGCAATAATAACCAGAAAATTGTCACCACCTTCCAAGAATGCGTATTCAAGGTGAGAAGGAAGATTTTTCAATTCAAAGATAGGTGGTTCCTCGATTGAAGATTTTGGTTCAACACTCATAACTTCCATCGGTGGAAGAAATGGTGGAATAGAAGTATCATCACTAATCAACACCTCATCTTCATTGTCGATTTCATTTGAAGTGAAATCGCCTCCTTGGAATGGAGTGAGATTTGGTGTAGAATTAGCAAGAATCGGATCCAAAATAGTGGGATTGCCACTTGACGAGCTATCGGAAAAACCTAACACTTCTTATGAAAACTCATCGCAAACCACATCAACTATATCAATGTGATTGATGGTAGCGATTGCATAAACATGAAAAGGTTTCGAGTTTTGAGTAGCGTTTATAACAAGTTCCTCTTCGTTGAATCTCAAAGTGATAGTTCTTGCATGAACGTCGATAAGCGATCTCGAGGTGTCTAAAAATGAACGACCTAAAATTAGAGGAACTTGAGGATCCGCGGGGATGTCAACTAGTATAAAATCAACGGGATAGTAGAACTTCCCCACTTTCACGAAAACATCTTCAGCTACTCCACATGCTAAAATCGTAGAATGATCGGCCATCTCGATAGACATGTTCGAAGGAATAAGTGTCGGAAGCGAAAGCGATTTCCAAATGGAAAATGGCATCAAATTAATGCTCGCACCAAGATCGGCCAGGGCGAGGCATTCTTTCATATCTTGTATGTCACAAGGAATGAGAAACTTTCCGGGGTCACCAACTTTTTCCAGTATGCGGTTAAGATAAACCGAAGAACAATTAGCAAGCTTTGAAAGCTTTTCCTTATCGCTCATCATACTTTTAAAAGTGGAAGCGAAACGAGGCATATATAACAACGCGTCGGCTAAACTCACATCAAAATGCACTTGTTGAAACATTTTTATAAAAAGCTCGATTTGTTGTTTGTTACGTTCTTGCAATTTCTCTTTGTTTCGTCTCGAAGGGTAAGGTAAGGGTGGTGTGGGTTGGACATTAGGCAACGGCCTTGGAATCTCGGGTTCCACAATTGGTATTGGTTCAACCGTAGGTGTGGCATGAGCGGTACTTCGTGGGATTGTAATGTGCTCCTTTTCGACCATCACCTTGGGTTCTTCCTCGATTTCCTTCTCCGTAGAAGTACTTGGACGAGAGATTGGTTCCTTGAAAGTTTTACCACTACGTGTAGTAATAACCTTTATTTCTCCCTTCGGGTTTGCAATGGTATCACTAGGAAGACCACCCGAGGAAGAGGGTTTACATATGATTGCTTCAAACATTTTTGCCATACGGTCCTCAAATTTAGATTGCCTAGCATCCGCTTTTAACAATTCTTGCTTAATCTCATGTTGTCCTTGTTCCATCTTTTGTTGATTTTGTTGAAGACGTTAGACATTTCCTTTCATTTTATTTGCATGAGTTTTAAGTTCATTAGCAAGTTCGTTTTTAAGCTCGTTTTTCAACTCGGATCTTAATCTAATCATCTCATGTTGCATGTTATCAAATTTAGCATCATTTGCTTTAGCATAATCCAAAAATTCCCCTTGAAGATTTTTAGTGTGAGCATTTTGAAAACCTTGTGTAGTGTTTTGAAAATCAAGGTTTTGGTTTTGATTAGTGACTTGTCCATTCCCACTTTGATAATTCCCCTTGTTGTAGTTACGTGAATTGCCTTGATAATTACCACCTTGGTTGTTGTTTCGATAGTTATTAGCATTTTGATTTGGTGGAGCTTGATTTGGGCGGGAACCTTGGCCGTTTTGGTTGTAAGTTCCTGTTGCTACATAAGCACTCGAAGTGTTACCATCCGCGGTAATGCACTCGGAAAGATCATGAGCTCCACCACAAGACAAACAACTCTTAGCAACCGCTTTAACCGAAGGGGAATTCGAAGCTTCTTGAGCTTTCCAATGAGTCATAAGATTAGCAAATCTATCGAAAAACCGATTTTCCTCATTAGCTTCATCATGTAAGGCATTAATGCTACGAGACGATGACGACGATGATGAACCCAAATTGGCAACACTCGGTGTGTTACGAGGGCTATAAACCTTAGATCTATTCTCGATAATCTTTAAAGCTTCATCGGTCGTTTTGCACAAAAAATTACCACCCGCGGCGGCATTCAAGTAATCTCGTTCATGATCATTAAGCCCATTATAAAAAGTATCAATTTGATGCAATTCCGAAAAATCATGGTGTGGACATTCATGTAATATTTCTTTAAAGCGTTCCCATGCCAATGAAAAACTTTTATTATTTCTTTGCACAAATCTTGAAATCTCATTTTTCAAATGTGTTGTTTTAGATGGTGGAAAAAATTTGTTCACAAACTTAGAAACGAGATCACCCCATGTCAAAATTGAATTTGGCGGTTCTTTCTCAAGCCAAATTTTAGCGGGTCTATCTAACGAGTATGGAAACAACATCATCGTAATGGCGTCATGTGGAACATCCTTAAACTTGCTAGTAGCGGTGAGACGATTAAAATTCCTTATGTGGTAATGCGGGTTGTCTTTCTCACGACCTCTAAACTTATTAGCTTGCAACATCGACATTAAACCCGTCTTAATCTCGAAATTCTCCGCAAGGATAGCGGGAATCACAATGGCCTCTCCAAAATCCTCGGTGGGTGCTTGTAGCAACTCCATCATAGTACGATTAGCCATGACGACTTCTTGTTCTACAATAGGTTCAACAATTGGAGTTTGTTCTTCAATCAACATCTCTTGATTGGCTTGCTTTTGAAGACGTTTACGAGCTCGTTTTGCTTGATTACGAGTGATCATAAACTTCACGAAGAATGGGAGGTGAGCAAAGAAGATTCTTTTTGGGTGTTTTGTGAATTTTCAATTTTTTTTGTGTTTTTGATTGTTTTTAATTTTTTTGGATTTTGGTGTATCTTCGTAGACAACAATCTACCAAATCTCTCCTCGAATCAAACTCTTGATTAAAGAATCCTCAAAGGAATGAAAACGATCACGTGGAGTGAACGCCTTCGAATGACTTTAGAACTTTGGTGAAAACCAAATTGTTCAAGAGGGTTTAATCACAAAGAAACCAAGCAAATATATTATACGTAATAATATTTTGGGCGGCAAAACCCTCGATTAGCATTCAATCTCAAAATACTCACAAGCAAGCGGGGAAACGAGGCGGCGCGAAGCACTTAAGAGCCTTTTTCCTTAGGGTATATTTTATAATACCCGCCTTATACCCACCTTATAGTTTGTATTTTTCAAAATCGAGGTTCACGAAAGTATTTATCTATATTTGCCTTTTCTTTTTGTTTGAGATTCGAATACAATAATTAGGAGATCAAATCCCAATTAAGGTTGTGTTTTCACACTTTTGGAGATATTTTGTATTTATTGTGATACTTAATACAATATAGTAATAATAATTTCACAAGAAAAACCAAAAAAACCGATAATACGTATTAGTAGATTTCTACTAATACAAATACTATTTAGGGTTAATATTAAAAACAACAAGACAAGTTAATCACGACACACCTCCCCGGCAGCGGCGCCAAAATGATTGCAGTAAATTACCACTCTTGTTTACGAAAACAAAGAGCGTAAAATAGGGAAAGTATTAAGTGATGATTTAGGAAAATCAAGCACTAATGACCCAATGAAGTTCCAAGTTCGTTTCCCAAGGAGGTATATGTGTGTGAATAATTCTTAATTGATTTGAGATTAATATTGGTTAGATAGGGATGAGAAAAGAGGATGACGAAGACATGAAATTAATTACTACTAAGACTTAACGTAAAACCGTAAAATGAGCAAAAATAAAAATTAATTCTAAAAATTACCAAAAATTCACCAAAAATCAAAATAAATAAACTAAGAGTTTACCGATGATCAAAACTTTTTCAAACCTTTTATTTAATTAAATATTCAATTTTTAAATGCTAATTAAAGCCCTAAAAATCAAATTAAATATCAAAAAGCCCAAATAAAGATTTTTCAATTGGTAAACCTCCAAAATGACCTAAAAAGATTCAAAACTATTTTTAGAAATTTTTAAACTAAGAAAAACTATTTAAAATGATTTAAAAACTATTAAAACTTAAAATAATTATAAAAATTAATCTAAAAATGATAAAATTAATCTAAGAGTTGCAAAAATCCTATTCTAATGTATTTAAGCTGAGAAAAATATAAAAAGTTGAAATTCATTCGAGAGATCATCTTCAAATAGGAAGTAACTTGAGAATCCACCTTAGTAAGCAATTTGCACTTGTCTAACCGAGAAGGATAAGGGATGTTGGGTTTAGGTGGTGTAGGTGTAGCAGGTAAAGGTTGAGATGTTGAGGGTTGAGAAGTAGAGGGTTTAGAGGTGGTAGGTGGGGCTGGTGGAGGGTTTTGCTTGGGTACTTCTTCATTAAGAGGTGGAGACGGTAATGGAAAACTAGTACTAGGTGTGGTAGTAGGAGGGATAAATGGGGGTGGAGGAGGTGTAGATGGAGTAACGAGAGGAGGGGTAGAAGGTCCTACTAGAGTTGCTCCACTTCGAGTAGTAATAGTACTCACATTAGCTCTAGGGTTTGTTTCGGTGGTAGAAGGAAGAGCACCTTGGGGACGAAGGGTTTGTAACATTTGAACGAATTTCCTATCCGTGGACTCTTGCATTTGTCTAGTAGATTCTTGCATTACTTGCATTATTTTCTCATGTTCATTCAATTTTTGCAAAACCAAGTCCATTGGCGGATGAGGTAAATTGAACCCTTTTTGTTGAAAACCTTGGTTTGGGTATTGGTTATAAGGTGGAAAACCTTGAGGATTGAAACCTTGGTTTGGAAAGCCTTGATTTTGCATGTGATAGTTTCCCTGATTTGCATTTGAGTCCCTCACATTAGCATTTTGTAGAACATTTGCTCTTGGTGGCCTTGGTTGTTATGTGTGGTTGGGTGTGGTCTTTGTTGAAAGCCGGGTGGAGCCAAGTATTTCGTCGAGTTGTAAGACAAGTGATTAACATCAACATTAGGCTTGAAATGAACTCTCTCGGTGTTGTTGTAAGCATACACTTCCCTATGAGATTGATCATAAGCTTTATCACAATTAGCATAAGAGTGTGGCCCACCACAAGTTTCACAAGTTATATTAATAGCATTGTTGTTTTTGGCATTGTCAACGGCTTGTAAAGCAAGTGCTTCAACAACCGTAGTATGCTTGTCAAGTCTCTTGTCGGTGTCACTAGTGCTAGCACTAGCCACATTAGCCCGAACACTCTTAGTTTGCACTCTAGACTTATTCTCAATAATATCCCATGCGGCATTAGAAGACTTAAGCAAAATGTTACCCCCCCGAGGCACTATTTAGTGAATCTTGGTCATTCATGCTTAAACCATTGTAAAAAGTATTAATTTGATGCACTTTTGTAAAACCATGTTGTGGAAACTTTCTTAAAAGTTCCTTAAAACGGTCCCAAGATTCACTAAATGTCTCACCGTACTTTTGTTCAAAGTTAATGATTTCATTCCGCAAAGCGGTAGTACGTGAGGGTGGGAAAAAGTAGTTGATGAATTTGGTCTCTAAATCCGACCACGTAAGAATAAATTGTGGCGGTTCCTTTGCAAGCCAATGTCGGGCTTGTCCCTCTAAGGAGAAAGGAAAAAGTTGCAAGCGAATTACCTCTTGTGAAACCCCATTAAACTTGACCGTATTAGTGAGTTGAAGGAACCTTTTTATATGGTCATGAGGATCATCAAGTGTACGCCCCAAGAATGGCTGAGTAGAGACCATTTGAATGAAGCCGTATTTGAGCTCAAAGTTGTTGGCTCCAATCTCAGGTATGACAATAGCATCGGTGTTGCCCTCTACGTGCGATTGCAAAATCTCGATCATTGGTCGATTGTCCATGGTGAGAATAGGTTGAGTTTCGACTCCGGCTTGAGTTGCTTTCTTCTTACGAGCACGGGTACGCATACACACCTAAAAAGGAAAAGAAAGATAGATAAGAAATATTTTTGGTTTTTTATGTTTTTCTATTTTTTTGGTTTTTTTGAAAATTATATATTTTTATTTTTTTTGAATTTTTGAAATTTTTTGAAAATTAGACAAGAAAAATAACGTTCAAGAGTGAACAGATCCCAAAATCCAACACGTCTCTCATAATAAACCGTTAATCTTCACGAAAAGAGCCGACAGCGGCGCCATTTGATACTACGATTTTAATAGATTCTTTTTCGATTCAATTCGAATTGATTAACGTTGAAAGTGTGACTCAGTCGTTTTTGGTTAACAAAAAGAAGGTTTTGGTTATCTATTTCTACTTAAAAGGTAAAAGTGAAACGTAATAAAAATAAACCAAAAACAAATAACTAATAAATAAAGGATCAAAACAAATAATAAAACATAAATTAAAACAACCATTTGATATTTTGATTTTGCCAAGTATGAAAATTTGTTCGTCTCGATTCAATTCGAATTGATTACCAGTTGAAAGTGTGACTCAGTCGTTTTTGGTGGATAAAAGAAAAGGTGTCATTGTCTAAAACTAATTAAAGATAAAAATAAAGCTTTAAAAGGAAATGACAAAATATAAAAGAAATGAACTAAAAATTAAAACGATTGACAAAAATAAAGAAACGATATTAAAAACGAATATGAAAACGAAACAATTAATAAAAATAAAATTAAACGAAGAAATTTACTTTCGACTGAAAAATAAAATTAACCTAATGAAAGAGGAGAAAATAAAACTAAGATGGTACTTTAAAACTAAACGAGGTAAAAGCTAAAGCGGGCACTAAATAAAAGATAAAACTTAAACTTTTGGAAAAATGCTAATACTAAAAATTGACGAAAAAATCAACTAAAAATACGTGACTTTCAAAATAGAAATCAGAAAAACTTTCAGATAAAACTAAACGATTGCAGAACATTATTAATTAATAAACAAGCAAGCTAGTAGCTCAAAATGGCGCCAAGAAAAAATGAAACATGCAGGCATGCATGTCATTCTATCGGAATGTTGAAAACCTATCACAATATGAAAACCTATCACAATATGAAAACCTATCACAATATGAAAAACCTATCACAATATGAAAACCTATCACAATATGAAAACCTATCACAATATGAAAAACCTATCACAATATGAAGTATCACAATACGAAAAACCTATCACAATATGGAAAACCTATCACAATATGAAAACCAATCACAATATGAAAACCTATCACAATATGAAAACCTATCACAATATGAAAACCTATCACAATATGGCTGTTGAAAATTGGGCAGCGTTTCGTCGCAATATGCCTTATACCCGATCGCAATGTACGATGCCAGGGGTATCGCAATCCACGATCAGAATAAGTGATCGAAATGAGCTGTCACAATAAGCTGTCACAATGTAGAAACCCTAATGATATTGTGATGGAAAGATCACAATATTCGGATGGAGTAAAAATAAGCATAAACCCGATTAAGCACTTTTCAAAAACTTAACCAAAACAATAATAAGAAGAACAAATTAAGCTACGAATTTAAAAACTTTCAAGATGCCAAATAAGCAAAATTTATAAATTGAACTAAAAGAAAAATATTAAACTTTAAAAAGATAAAACTTTTAAAAATACTTAAATGAAAATAAGCTAGACACCAATTAACAAAAAGCACAATAAGTTAAGACCATGAATCACACGAAAATGATAATAACAAAAAGATAATAAGTTTAATCAAATTAAGCATAAAGATGAAAACTTTAAGATTAATCAAACAAGATAATAGATTTTAAAAACAACAAGAGAAGAATGAGAATGATTATGAAAAACTTGATTAAAAATAAAGATTCAACAACACAAATTAAAAACTTACTTGGAAATAACTTGAAATTAAAGACAATAAAGTAAATTGTCAATATGAAAGTGCATGAAAATTAAGTGGAGAGCTAAGTTGTCAATTTAGCTAACACCTCAAAAATGAGGTGGGAGGTCTCTATTTACAGGGAGAAGGGGAGGAAGGGATGTTGGTTGCTTCCTTCTTTCTTTCTTTTTGTCTTTTCGTCTTTAGTCTTTGACAATAAACTCGTCATTCTCGACTTTGTCTCGGGATTTGTCGATAAATAAAATGAACTCGTCTTCTAATTTCTTCATTTATTAGATCTGGTTCTTCGACTTCGTTAAACTTCCGTATTTAGTCTTTTTCTTCGATAAATCATCAGAATAGGCTTTTGAATTCCGTTCTTTTTGCACTCTTGATCTTTTGACTTCTTCTTTTGTCTTTTTCTTCGATAAAAGCCCGTGAAAGCCCATGTTTTCTTCCCTTTTCACATTTTGATCCTAAATTACAACAATAGCACAAACCACGCATAATTCCGACATTTACGACATAAAATACACGTTTTGGCTTGGTTATTATTATAATTAAGTGGTAAAAGGATAAGTGTTTTCACACTTATTATGAATTTTATGAGTGCAAAAGTTAGGCCCAATTCCGCGGATGTCAGAAATTTTCCAAGCAATTGCTTTCTTATGATGTTTTAGCACATCGATAAGACGATATTTTTCATCCTCTTTTAAGTTCTTTGCAATGATGACGGGTAACTTCTTATTATCTTCTAGGAAAACGTATTGAAGATGAGACGGTAAATCCTTAAGCTTTAAATCCGGAGGGTTGTCGATGGAAGGATTAGTCAAATTCGAATCATCGTTCATAACTTCCTTAGGAGAAGATGGAGAAATATGTTCCTCATTGAGAATTTTATCAATGTTACGAAAGTCTTCTTCCCAATCGGTGGGAGAATCGTCATATTTTAAGTCCACATCCCCTAAACTTGCTTCAAATTCTTTCAAAAGAAAGTCACTTTCTCCAAATGGAGTCAATGATGGAGCAATAGAAGCTACGTTCTCAACATGAGGTAATGGAGAAAAACAACTTTTACAAGCGTCTTTGAAATGTTCTTCACAAGCCTCATCAAGTACGTCAATGAAATTAACGTTCTCGTGTTCATAAGGTTGCTTAGAAAGTTTACCCATGTTAAAGACGATTTTGTTGTCATCAACTCTCATGATTAATTCGCTCGTGGCTACATCAATAAGAGTGCGACCGGTCCTTAAGAATGGACGTCCAACGATTAATGGAACACGGGGATTCATCTCGTAGTCAACGACAACAAAATCCACCGGAAAAGTAAATTTGTCGACACGGACGAAAACATCTTCGGCTATCCCCACCGGATAAGCAACCGTACGGTTAGATAACTCCAATGTCATTCGTGTGGGGACTAGCTCGGGTAGAGATAATTGTTTCCAAATGCTTAACGGCATTAAGTTGATACTAGCACCTTGATCGGCTAGGGCCATACAATTCTCTACCCCGGGAAAGTTGCAAGGAATGAAAAAGCGACCCGAATCACCAAGTTTGGTTGGTAATTTCCTTAAAAGAACTGCGGAGCAATTATCATTAAGTTGAGTTTGAGTAATATCAAGAAGTTTTTCCTTATCACTTAGAAGATCTTTGAACATTTTAGCATATTTAGGCATGTGAGCAAGTGCCTCGGCAAAGGAGATGTTGAAATTCAATTGTTTAAACATTTTAAGAATGTTTTAAACTTGAATATCATCCTTGTTCTTCAACTTATCTTTCCTCAACCTTGAAGGATAAGGTATGTCGGGTTGAGAGGAAGGCTTTGGAATAGAATTCTCACTCACATCCTTGGGTGGTGGAGGGGTGGGGTTGGAAGGTGAAGGAATTGGTGAAGGTTTCTCCTTATAGCCTTTTACACTTCGGGTGATGATTGCTTTCATCTCCCCTCTTGGATTTGCAATGGTGTTACTCGGAAGAGAACCCGAAGCAGAGGGTTGATTACTTTGGAAGAAACTAGCCATCATATCCCTTAAGTCATTCGTTTGATGGCTTAAAGAGTTTTGCATGTCATTCCTAAGCTCAGCTCGAAGATCATTCCCTTGTTTAGTGATTGCAGTAAATTACCACTCTTGTTTAGGAAAACAAAGAGCGTAAAATAGGGAAAGTATTAAGTGATGATTTAGGAAAATCAAGCACTAATGACCCAATGAAGTTCCAAGTTCGTTTCCCAAGGAGGTATATGTGTGTGAATAATTCGTAATTGACTTGAGATTAATATTGGTTAGAAGGGGATGATAAAAGAGGATGACGAAGACGTGAAATTAATTACTACTAAGACTTAACGTAAAACCGTAAAATGAGCAAAAATAAAAATTAATTCTAAAAATTACCAAAAATTCACCAAAAATAAAAATAAATAAACTAAGAGTTACCGATGATCAAAACTTTTTCAAACCTTTTAATTAATTAAATATTCAATTTTTAAATGCTAATTAAAGCCCTAAAAATCAAATTAATTATCAAAAAGCCCAAAAATAGATTTTTCAGTTGGTAAACCTCCAAAATGACCTTAAAAGATTAAAAACTATTTTTAGAAATTTTAAACTAAGAAAAACTATTTAAAATGATTTAAAAACTATTATAACTTAAAATAATTATAAAAATTAATATAAAAATGATAAAATTAATCTAAGAGTTGCAAAAATCCTATTTTAATGTATTTAAGCTGAGAAAAAAATAAAAAGTTGAAAAATGCGAAATTTGAAAATTAATAATAAAATAATATTAAAATAATATTAAAAATCCAAAAATTCTAAAAAATTCTAAAAACTTGCAAACTAGTTTATTTTAATCTAAATAAACAGAAAATGAAAGTGAAATGACTAGAATACCCCTATTGGGCCCTCAAATGGGCCAAAACCAAAAACAGTCAACACTAATGGGCTTTTTGGGCCAAAAAGTCAAACTTGGCCCAATTGACTTGGAAAAGCCCAATCTGACTCAAAATTTAATTCTAAACACAAAACTCTAAAGGCCCAAAAGCTGAAAGTGAGCTTATCACAGCTTATTAAGCAAACAGCTTATCCTTATTGGGCTTTTTAGCCCATTAAGCAATAAGCTAATGCCATAAGCTCTAATTTGACACACAACCTTCTCTTGGGATACTAAAGAGATCTGTAAAAAGAAATTTTGAAAAAGCACACTCAATAAGCCAGAAATAAGCAAAGTATAAATCCACAAAACGACAAAATAGTCGGGTTTGAGATTTAAGGCACCTCAGGACTTGATTCAACTTGCAAAATGTCACAAATGACTTCAATAAGCCAAAACAATCAACACAATTCCAATAAGCTAAACCAATAAGCCAGAATAAGCCAATAAGCACTTATGAAAAAGTCAATTAAGTTGGTTTTCTAGTCAAACCCTAAAGTCAACACACCAAATGCTCCAGTATGAACAAATGGGTCAAATAATGAGCATCTATTACAAAATCCAAGTTGTTGCTGGTTAAAATAAGCTATTATAGCTTAATGATAAGCTGAAACCCAAAATACATTAGTAGTGCCTAGCAGCAGGGGAAAGGAGTTCCCACTGCTTTGACTATTTGACCAAGCTTTTTAAAGAGATTTAGTTGGATTCAAATGGAAACAAGGGCACCCTTGTGATCAGTGAATCACAAGGAGTCAATATCAATAAAGAAATCACAATTTGGTTCACACAATAAGCCTAGATTAATCAAACAATCCACAGATATTGCACAGATATGGAAAATAAGCTGTTATGCACAAATAAGCAGATATAGCATGAATAAGCACTCCAAATTCAACCAGATGCATACACAAGCTATATAAACTATGAATAAGCACAAACAAACTTAAATCAAGCACTGAAACAAGGTATGGAACAAGATCAAAGCAGATTAAACCTTCTGATATGAACTACAAGAACATAAGCATAGTTTGCTGATCTAATTGACCACATATCCAATTTCAAGCATCCAAATCTCTTTCCCTGATGTTATTAACCTAGTTTAATCACTTGTTAACCCTAGTCTATGATTAGATCTAGGTGTCCCTTAAACTATAGCCAATTTTATCAAGTAACAAAGATTTTATAGCCCTTTTATGGATTTGGGTGTTTCAAACCACAAAATCTGCAAATAAGTGACCAAGTATATCAGATAAACAAGTACCAACAGATAGCAACAATAAACAACCACTTAACAATCCACAAATCCTGCTTATGCAGTTAACCCAAACACCCCTTAATAATCTGTTTTGACAAATTTTCAAAGGATAATCCAGATTCAAACCACAAATCAAGTTAACATCAACTCAAGAATATCAAACCAACACAGACAAACAAGATTCAACAACAATAACACAGATTCAAGAACAATCATGCATTAGCACCAAAATTCAGAAAATATAGAGAAAATTGAAAAAGGAGAATGGTGTAAACCTCTAAGACCTACATCCAGGCCCTGGATTGTTTGAACTGAGGTACTAGAAGAACAAGTACCAGCTTCCAATGTACCTGCTAAGAAGAACAAACCAAAGTGATGAACAAATAACAAACACTTTTCTGATTTTTGAAACACAAGTCTTATTGATTAAAACCTTGCCTCAAAAACCTTCAAACATATAAGTGGAACTCAGATTTAGGCTATTCTAACACCAACTTTTAACAAAACATAAAAGAGATTTCACAAATTTCTGAAAATCAAATTTTATTAACTTAAAAAGGGATTACAAAGATTGATAGCCTAAAACTAGAACAAAAGGACTCTCACAGGTGGAGGTCTCCTTTTATAGGCAAATGCTATGCTAACATTGTTCACAAACCCTAGAAGTGAAATTCCAATATTGTCCTCAAATGCTTCTAGACGAATCCTTGGTATATGCTGTCCAAAATGATCCAAACCGTTTAAAATAGCTTTGGAGTGAAGCAAAGAGTATTGGCTGTTGATCTTGACACGTGGCAGTACTTGGAAAGAAAGTTGTCACATGATGGGTGAAACGGTTTTGGGTGTGGGACCCTTTGGTGAGTGGGAGTGAGGGTTTTATGTGTAGGATAGGTTCCTGGGCGTGTGAATCAAGCATGTGCCTGGGTAATTTGTTTTTACCCTTTGTTTTAAGTGAAGTGGTAACTGGGTTCTTGGGGTGAATAGTAAACATTTTGATCCGGTTTTGGTGGAGTGTTTATGTGTTTGGCGCAATTTTGAGTTTAAATGTTTCACTTGCTCACTTTTAGTCCTTGGTTTTTGGAAAAATGGGTAAAACGTGTTTATTCAGCAACAAAACTCATTTCCTTTGTTATAGAACTTCCATTCTTTACACTTTTGGCACAAAACTTTGGCAAAAGGTTTTAAAGGGTTGTTTTTGCCATTTTTGGATATTTGAGGGACTGATTTTGGACATCTTGATCTTTAAAGGTCTTCAATGTAACTTTGACTTCATGAGGTACCATTGTTGACAAATTAGAATTTGTGAGGGACTAATCTTGCCATTTCTTCAAAGTTGAAGGACCTTTTTGCAATTTTGACAAACTTAAGGGACCAAACTTGTAATTAAAAATTCACAAGGGTTTTAAGTGTCATTTCTTCATTGTTTGAGGATCAATCTTGCATATCTTCAAGTCTTCAAGGGTAAATGTTGGATAAATCACGAACTAGGGCCCGGTTCTTTGTACGGCTTCGTTTCTCGTGTCCGTTTTCCTTGTTTCTTGTGATCTTTTGTCTTTTTCACGATATCCATACCTAAAATACACAAGTAAACAAACACAAGCATATAAATGGTATTTTATGACATTTTTATGCATTTAAAGCCCGAAAAGAACGATGAGATCATGTATAAATGCCATCTCATCATTTAGCCATGTCACCTTTCAAGTTAATAATTTGTCTTTGAAGATTTTTCACCAACACGTCATTAGTCCTCATGTAGGTTTCGATCTCTTGATTAAATGTCGTGGGTTGGTTAAAAGGTGGAGCTTGTTAAGCAGGTGGTTGATAGGTGGGTGGTTGGTAAACTTGATTATTTCCTTGAGGTGGATAAGGATTTCTTTGGGTTTGATGTTGATTAGGAGCTCGAGGTTGGCTTTGATTGTTACGATTGAGGTTGTAATGGTTTTGAGGAGGAAAACCGGGTGGTGAAAGAAAATTGTTTGAACGATAACTTAGCAAATTACGGTCACCTTGAGGACGTGCTTGATAACCTCTCGTAGAAAAGTTAACGTTAGCCGCGTACACGTTCTCACAAGGATTGTCTTGAGTAGAAGGGAAATCGGTGTATGAATGAGGATCGTCGCAAGTCTCACAAGAAAGTGCTACAACTTTAACTTGTTGATATTGCTTCAACCATGGTTAAGAAATTTTTGTTCATCTCGGCTAGTTGGCGGGTGAGTTGGGTGAGTTCGGTTAACTCGGGGTTTGATGAAGTAGAAGAAACATTGACCCTCGGGTTATTACTTGAGGATGCGGTTGAATCCCAATTTTTGTGATGAGTGGTCATGTTCTCGATAAGCTCTCTACACTCCTCGGGTCTTCTTTTCATAAATGTACCATCGGCTGCGGCATTAATCGTATCACGATCATGAAAAGTCAAACCGTTGTAGAAAGTATCAATTAGAGTGACGGGGAGCATATTATGGTTAGGACAACGATCGATCAAGACATTATAATGTTCCCAAGCATCGAAAAGAGACTCATCGGGTTCTTGAGTGAAACCACTGATTTGATTCCTAAGACTATTTACCATGGATGGTGGAAAGAAGCGCGACAAAAATCGTTGAGTCATCTCGTCCCACGTATGGATTGAGTTTTTAGGAAGACGATCAAACCATTTTTCGGCATTGTGGGATAAAGTGTGTTGAAAAAGATGAAGACGGAGAAAATCTATGGTAACACCGGGCAATTTCATGCTTTGAGTGACGGTTATGAATTTATCGAGGTGTTTGTTGGCATCATCATCCGGTAATCCGCGAAATGGGCAAGCATTTTGAACTTGTTGGATCATGTAATGCTTCAACGAAAATTCGGGAGCCGTAATTTGCATCGTCGCAATCATCCACGTCCATTCATTGTCGGTTGGCATAACTCCTCTGTCGTACGAAGGTCGGGTTGAGGGTGATGGTTGTTATTATTCACAACGGGGTGTGGTGGATTGTTATTATTATTCTCACCGGCCATATCTAAGTCTTCACGAGTCTCGGGCTCAAGATTAGATGAAGATCGAGTACGCATAAACTAAAAATGCAATACAATATTTTTGATTTTTTAATCTTTTTTATTTTTATTTTATTTTTTTTTTTGAGTTTTTTGAAAATTTTATATTTTTTTTAGGATTAGTTAGAAATTTTTTATGCTATGAAAATAACGCTCCCAAGACAACGGATCCTAAAATCCAATTTTTCTCACAAAAAACCGTTAATCTTTACGAAAAGAGCCGGCAGCGGCGTCATTTTAATATGGTTTATTTTTATGTGTTGTTCGTACTCGATTCCATTCGAAATCACGGTTTAGGGTGGACTTATCGTTTTTGGTAACTAAAAGGGGGAGCTTTTGATTATCTATTTCTACTTGTAAAATAAACGCTGAAATTACTAAACATAAATATAAAAATAAAAGAGAGAAATATAACCTTGATTGTCGGGAAAAGAAAACGTAATCCGGAATTTTGCTTATCCGGAATCTATTTGAAGCTAATCTGGAATGTAATTTCTGAACTTATCCTAAATAATAAATTTCTGAACTTATCCTGAATACCAAATTTCTGACCTTATCCTGAATAATGAATCTCTAACCTTATCATGAATACCAAATTTCTGACCTTATCCTGAATACCAAATTTCTGACCTTATCTTGAATAATGAATTTTTGACCTTATCCTGAATAATGAATTTCTTACCTTATCGTGAATACCAAATTTCTGACCTTATCCTGAATACCAAATTTCTGACCTTATCTTGAATAATAAATTTCTGACCTTATCCTGAATACCAAATTTCTGACCTTATCCTAAATACCAAATTTCTGACCTTATCCTGAATAATGAATTTCTGACCTCGTCCTAAATACCAAATTTTTGACCTTATCCTGAATGCCAAATTTCTGACCTTATCCTGAATAATGAAATTTCTGGCCTTATCCTGAATAATGAAAAACAAAGCTTATCTGGAATCCCTACTGCACCTTGTTCGGAATATGACTCTAGCTAATCCAGAATGAATGATGAACTGATCCGGAATAAAGGATAAGCTAATCCTGAATGAATGCAATACCTTATCCGGAATGTGACAACTTAAACTAATTCGGAATATTAGGGTTTATAAAACCTGGATAAGCTAAATATAAGCAAAAACCAAATAAGCACTTTACCAAAATGATTTTAAGAAAAAGCTAATAAGCCAAAATTCAAAAAATTTTAAAATACTAAATAATCAAAATATTTATAATCAACTTTTTATAAAAACATTAATCTATCAAATTAACTTATTTAAAAATAAGAAAAACATAAAAATAAGCAATAAGCACAATAATATGAAACATCAAACACATGAAAACCAATAAGCACAATCTAATTAGCAAATCAATCACACAATCAACATGATTAAACAAACTACACGATTAAAGAAACAAAACAATAGATTATGATTAAGAAAGGTAGAATGAGAATTAACTAAAAATCTTTGAATATTGAAGATGATTAAGATTCAATTACAAGATTAAAAGATGAAAGATTAAGAAAACATGAAAGAAAATTTTAGAGAGAGAAAGTAGCAACTACTCTTAATTACCTATTAAAACTATAAATGAACTAACTCCTCCCTATGAACTATTATGAAACTATTTATAGGAGAAGGGGAGGGTGTTGTTGCTTCCTTCTTTCTCTTGTCTTCTCGTTTTTTTATATAACTCGTCTTTCTCGACTATTAGCCTCAAAATATTGAGTCAAACAAAAATGCTCGGTCATAGGTTATTATTGTAACATTAGTTAGAACGTTGTAATAGGTAGTTAATTAGTCGTGGTTTACGGGCTTCGATTTAAACTAATTAAAGTCCAAAAGAAAAGCCCGGTCCAATATATAGCCCATTAAAGCCCGCATGTGGGTGAACTATATATCTACCCTCCTAGCATGTTAGGAGGGTTGGTTATTCACTTGATTCTTTCCTTAATCTAATATTCAACAAGTTAATCCTCTCCTCCTCTCTACTTTCTCTCACTACCTTCTCTCTAGGAATCCATCTCTTCTTCATTTATTTTCTTTCGTTCTTCCTTGCTTAATCATCACAAAAATAAGGGACAACATTTGGTATCAATCGCCATGGGGTAGTTTTGTGATTCGTTGTTGATATTACTTGGTTCGTGTGATATTCTCTTATAATCATCTCGAATTCAAGATTTTTTTGTGTTTTCCTTGCTCTAAATCTTGATATAAATCTTCTACATAGTTGTGGTAGGGATTTGGTCGCATTTGGTTGGTTCAAATCACGGATTTCTTGTCGAAAATATCATCTTTTTACCTAAAAATCTCGAAACAGTACTATTATTCCGATCAGTGTCATCGGAAAAGGGCTTAGTGATTCTGATCAGTTGCATCGGAGAAGGGTTTAAACATTCTGACCAGTTTTCCGATCACATTCCGACCAGCTTTTCCGATTGCATTCTGATTTGGTATTCCGACAAAGGGATTCCGATTGTATTCCGACAAAGGGATTCCGATTGCATTCCGATTAGGGCATTCCGACATCATTCTGACGAAGGGATTCCGATTGTATTCCGATAAAGGGGGACATTCCAATTTGGGTATTCCGATAAGGACATTCCGACAAGGTTATTCCGATTTGGACATTCTGATGGACATTCCGATGCTGTGTTTTTGCTAAATTTTGTTCGAGTATTTTTTAGACTTAGCCACCATCTAGACTAGTTTCGAAATATCGTTTTCACGAAGATTAAAAAAAAAGAGTTAAAATTTTTCCGTCAAGTAAATTCAAATTTTTTCCATACTAGTTTTAGGACATTTCTAGCTCGATTTCAAAATTTGGCGATTACAAAGATTTTTGGTCTACCGTTTTCTCGGACTGGTGAATTTATTGTCGGACTGGAGAAATATTGAAATTTTTGGAATTTAAACCACAACAACGATTACAACAAATCTACTTTAGATCCATGTTCACTTCATCATTTCAGAGAATATTGAGATGGATTCTACCGCCGAATATGGTGTCACGAACAACAACATAATGGTGGCGGGTAACAAAGAGAGACCATCAATGCTTGTGTCTGGTCAGTATGCTCAATGGCAATCACGTTTCATACGATACCTTGATACAAGACCTAATGGTGATGCCTTAAAGAAATGTATTACTCATGGACCATATTGTGGAAACCATAAATCACGGATCGATTAAGCTTACTAGGATAATCAACGTTCATATGATAAACATAGTGGAATTAGAACATTGATTATGAACAAGGTGTTTCTTTTCCAACGATTACTTGTATTAAACTTCAAACGATTACAAGTAACAAAGCCTAGACGTGTTTACAATAACACACACGTCTAGAACACACGACACACGCTTTATGACTACATTGTGAATTATGAGATAATGAAAACCTACGCCTGTGTATTCTTTATATAATAGAATACAAGACTTTTCTTACAAGAAAACTTTAATTACATTAGAAGTCCCTCCATCTTTTGCTAATAAGTCCTCCTTGTTGTATGAAAGGGCTCCATATTCTTGTAAAGTTTGATATTTGCATATAAGTCCTTCTTGTTTCATTATTCTTGTTTTGTCTCATCAAATTAATTCCCAACAATCCTCCCCTATTTGATGATGACAAAACCAATCTTCAAATCTTGATTTTTCACGAATGAAACAAGCTTCCGCTTAAAGTAAGATTTCTTGTAAAACGTATCACCACATAAAATTAAGTTGCATACCTTGATCTTGGAATCTTCTTCCCCTTTTTGTCACATCCAATAGGGGTCTTCTAAAGATAAACAACTAATAAACTCTTCCCCTTGAGTGGTGCATGTAAATGAATCACGAACCATGTAGACTCTAATTGTAGATTACGAATGAAGAAAAACGAATATAACCTATTTGTTAAAGAAGTGGAATCTCCCAAGCTTGTACCTTATATCTTGCACTATCCATGTGACGTCGAACTTATACTGACACTGAAAGTATAAGCAGACCTCGATCTCTTTGTCAAAATCCTCATCCTTTGTGAGACACTGAGCACAATAATGTAACTCCTTAAAGTGATAGCAAGGTATCTAGTTGCTAGATATGACAAGTCTTCGTCACCATTCATGTAAGCACGAACAAGTTATCTCAAAAGAGAGGCAAGAATCTTTTGAGATATAATAAAATATAAACCTGTGAAAAACAACTCCAACACCAAATAAGCAATAATCAATCGTCTTCATCGAAACCTCTAATTTGCAATGAAAATCATCTAAGTACAATATCATCCTCTTCTTTTATGCAACTGCTGCCTCTGTCGGCGTTCTGCTTCTAATCCAAGTCGGTACGTAACCGTAAGGTTAGCCTTGTCACATAATCAAATAAAACTTTATTGTATCAAACACAATCTTCAAAAACGAGCCATAAAAATTGGAACAAATAGTACTGTCCGAGATCCTTTGTCATCCAATATATCTTCTGTATGTACTGTCTGATATCGAACAATACTTGTCAGTGCTTAAAAACCATATATCGGAAAACGCGCTGTCAGCGTCGAAATTACAACGTGTCAGCGTCTTCTCTATCAGCGTGTGTTTTATTCTTATCAGCGGCTCGGCTCAGCCACTGACACCATCTGTGGCTAAATAACTCATGACAGCGGCTAAACAATAGATGAAAATGAGTATAAATAATATTGATAGTGTAACCAAATACCTCACTCTGAACAACCTTTTTCCTTCTCGTGAGTACACAAATACATTCTTTTTAACCAATGTACCACACACCTCTCACGTCCACATCAACTAACCATCATATGTCCTTTTTTTTCTTGCAAGTATTATTCCCACATGAACAGCTTCATTCAATTTCCTTGTCACAGTTAATGTACCAACGTTTCTTGGCACAATTAATATACCAATGTTCACTACCTACCCATTCTGAACCACTAGTAAATGTGACCATGCGTTGACACTTTTCTTTATTCTTCACGTGACATAGGTAGTATCATATATCCAAATTTACACAAGATAAACAAGAATAGTAATTAGAAAACTCACTTGAATCCTTGTGCCTTTTTCTTAGCTGTGTTCTTTTAAATAATACTATCTTGGACAGTAGCACAGATCAACTTGTACTATCAACTCATACGTTTCTTTTTCTTTATGTTGCTATAATACATTACGTGATGTACCTAGCAAAATAAACCAATACGTCTACCTCCAATGACGTGATCTTGCTCTCTGCTGCTTAAATCCAAAGAGTTCGTTGCAAACAAACTGATCTCATTCCCATGTGATGACTTCTATTTTTGAAACATATTGAAAAAGTATCGTTCACTGTATCACCTTAGTTTATCACGTCCAAATATAGAACCGTATACACTCCCATGCATAAATATAGCATGCATATAACTGCCATATATGCATCCCACATTAAAATAGAATGTCCATCTTTTTAGCTAAGAAACCTGCTGTCAAACTCTTCAGCATCACGTGATAAACATCATATTACTTTAGACTAGTTGCACTCCTATCCAAATTCCAAATCTACTGATCTGCAGCAGCTTTATTAAAAGCTAGGGTTTATAAAACAAATCAAAAACCCTAACATATATATATTGATCTCGGCGCTTAGCAGCATGATCATGAACTTTTGAATCACAAATTTAAAAAGAACATCCACATCTCCAATCATGGATTAGCATTACATCCTTAGACCACAAAACTCGCGTCCCTTTCCATTGGACCAACGAATACACACTGCTACAAAGCTACTGCTCTTCTTCTCTCTAACTGCCATATCACAACTCATTGCACATCTATATATGATCTAGGTTTGTAAGCCGAAACCCTAACATCCAAACGAATCCAAAACCCTTAAATCATGGTATCACCATGTGTTATAACATCCAAAAATCTCATATTTTTCTGCTTTAAAGTTGATCTAGAGTTTAGGGGATAAAACCCTAAATCTTATTAAATAAAAACAAAAACAGAAAACTTTTATACCTTCACCAGCAGCCAACTTCGACAATCAATAACTATTTATTGAAGACTGAACTCGAAGATCGCTCCGGTGAGATCGAAAACACGTACCCTGAGAACATGCAGCCCAAATTACAGCAAGATCCAACGGTTAACGAAGGATTTATCGCTGTTTGAAAATCGCTGTGCAGAAAACTTTGACCATAAAATCATGGACGGATTTTTAAGCTTTTTCTTCGTTCTTCGACTCGAACACCTTGTTGATCCTAGCATCGAGAGCCACCTGATCTGATACCAATTGTGGAAACCATAAATCACGGATCGATTAAGCTTACTAGGATAATCAACGTTCATATGATAAACATAGCGAAATTAGAACATTGATTATGAACAAGGTGTTTCTTTTCCAACGATTACTTGTATTAAACTTCAAACGATTACAAGTAACAAAGCCTAGACGTGTTTACAAGAACACACACGTCTAGAACACACGACACATGCTTTATGACTACATTGTGAATTATGAGATAATGAAAACCTACGCCTGTGTATTCTTTATATAATAGAATACAAGACTTTTCTTACAAGAAAACTTTAATTAGATTAGAAGTCCCTCCATCTTTTGCTAATAAGTCCTCCTTGTTGTATGAAAGGGCTCCATATTCTTGTAAAGTTTGATATTTGCATATAAGTCCTTCTTGTTTCATTATTCTTGTTTTGCCTCATCAAATTAATTCCCAACATATATATATTTAAGAAGATCTCAATTCCTCCAAGACCAGCCACAGATACTACTGATCCAATACCCGCAAGTGAACGTGATGAAACAAGAGCCGATATCACACCTAAAAATTGTGCTTGGCATGATGCGGAGAAGGAAGCCATCTATATGGTTTTAAGTGGGATTGGAGATGATATTTACTCCACGGTTGATGCATGCCCGACAGCACATGAAATGTGGACTGCGATTGAACGCTTGCAACAAGGAGAATCACTCAACAAACAAGATGTCAAAACAAACTTGTTTTGGAATTTTGACAAGTTTACTTCAAGGGATGGAGAATCAATTGATTCATACTACTCCAGGTTCTATAAAATGATGAATGACATGACAAGAAATAATCTGCAAGTCTCCACCATGCAAGTCAATGTTCAATTTCTTCAACAACTTCAACCAGAGTGGACACGGTTCGTCACTTTAGTGAAACAACAAGAAATGTTAGACGAGGTCTCATATCATCGACTCTTTGATATCTTGAAGCAATTTCAGAATGAAGCAAATGAGATTCGAGCTGAACGTGTTGCCAAGACGGCTAATCCACTTGCTTTAGTGACTACCACACAACATGTTTAAGATCATCACTCTCGTGCTCCTAAGCCATACTCCACTACATCATCTTCACCACGATCTTCCACATCATCTAAGTCTTCATCATCTAAAAAATCTCGAGGTAAAGTGCCAAGAGCACCATCACCACCATCTGAGTCCTCATCTGAAGAAGATAGTGATGAAGATCAAGCTCAAAAGAACCAAGAGATGAAACAACAAATTGCTTTCATAATGAAGACTTACAAGAAAATCTATAAACCCACCAACAACAATCTTTGTACATCATCTTACACAAAGAACCGATATGTTGAGAGTCCTCTAAGGTATGACACTTGTCGACGTGGTGAAAGTCCTTCTAGGTATGATCGACATAATCCAACACATGTTGAGGGTTCTGCAAGGTATGATTGACAAACTGCAAAGTATGATACTCACAGGATTGCTGCCGCTACCGGGAATAGGGAAATTGTTGGAAGTCAAGTGGTTCAGTAGAGTGGGATTCAATGTTTTAATTGCCAAGGTTATGGGCATATGGCAAAGGAATACAGGAAGCCGAAAAGGGTTAGAGACTCCAGCTATCACAAGGAAAAGATGCTGCTATGCAAGAAAATGGAAGCAGGGGTTAAATTGTCAGCTGAGGAAGGAGCAATGCTTGATGATACTGATGATGAAGATTCTGATCAAGAGCTCGATGCACATTACTCGTACATGGCAAAGGTTGAAGAAGTTCTTAAAGTCACTGAAGATGACAATGGACCTATCTTTGACACTGAGCCAATCGATAAGGTACACACTACTGATGAATATAATGTGTTTGGTGATATTCCTGAGCATAGTGATCTACCCAATGCCATTAATGACACGTGTATGATGGAAACGGTTGATAGCAATACCACACCCGATTCATCAGACATGTGCAATAATGAGTCTGAGGATGATCAACATGCAAATGAATATGATGAAGAGGAACGTATTGCGCTTGCTAATTTAATTGATTCATTCCAAAAAGATGTCACTAAAAATAAAAAGAGTCAAAAGCAATTAAAGAAGGCAAACGCTACGCTCACTCAAAGTTTTGAAGAATGCAAAGCTGCTCTTATCAAATCTACTTAGATGACTGAAAGCTATAGAGATGAGCTCCTTCAGAAAACCAAAGAGCTTGAGGGGTACAAGGGGAGTGCGTTAAAAAGTCAAAAGGACGATTTTGAAAACAAATATAATACAACTCTTGAGTTATTAGCAAAAGAGAAGCGTCAATATAATGTTTTCTTAATAGATGAACGCCAAAAAAACGTACCTTGCCAACACCAAAGTTAATGAACTTGAACAAAAGCTCTCTATGACCACTACTGATTCTGCTAAAATTCTTGAGGATAAGAAACAAGAGGTAGATGCGTTAAAACAAGACTTCAAAAGTAGATATGATAAAGAAACTGAAAAAGTAACGAAACTAGAAGCACAAGTCGAATTTTTGAAGAAAGTTGTTTATAAAATGCATGATTCTATTCAATCCGTAAGAATGCTGGCACCCTCTTCCATGTTTAAGGGTCAAGATAGCTTTGCAAGTCCTGAGTACCTTGCCAAAGCTCAAGCTGTGAACCCGTGTCTTTATCTTGATGAGACTAAAAGGACCAATCTTGATTGTATGCCTGTTAGTGTCGATAGTGAAGAGACTGCCCGTTGGGATGATAATAGTCAACCTCTTGTCAATAAGGATTTTGTAAAACCATATAATCATGCTTATGAGAATAGTCTCTATGGTCTTTTCAACAAACAAACTCAGAAAACTCGTGAGGAAGTGTTTCTAGGATGTAAACAAAAGAGAATTCAATGGAAGAAAGCATTTGCCCCTAAGAAATCTAATGTTTACAAATACATAAACTACCTCCCTCTAGATGAATCTAAAAGCAAGAGTAGGAAAACATTAGGTATTCTTAAACATCACATAGATAATGTTAAATCTATTGTTGAAAGAGACTGGGCAAAACGTGAAAATGCTGAGTGGACATGTCCGATTCCTCAAGATATTACCTTGCTTGTCAAAGAACTCTTAATTCCAAACACGACGTTGATTAAAGAAACTGTTCTTCAACTTGAGGAGTTAATTCGGACTGAAATGTACGATGATTTAAAATATGTTGAATCTCTTGAGAAACACATTAATGATATTCAAATGGAGAAGTCTGATTTCTCAGATGAATATTATTTACTCTTGCAAGAATGCGTTTCTAAAGATGTTATGTGTGCTTATTTTACATCTTGTGCTGATATTGATGAATATTCTGAAGTTGCATGCCAATATCTTGATAAGATCAAAGAATGTGAACTTCTTGAACTTGAGCTTTCGAAACGTAAAGAAAATGTTGACAAAAAGGCTTTTGAGTTACTTCAACACAAAACTGATTTCCTTCAAAAACATTGTCATTCTCTTGAACTTGCTTTGCAAAAAGACGTTGGTAGTTTTCCACATGATAATAAATTGCAAAAAAAACTTTCCCAAACGTTTCGAGCAATGAATGAACAGACTTTGGAAATTAAAGGGTTGAAAGCTTAGCTACAAGACAGGGACAGAGTGATAGCAAAGTTGCAGAAACTCATTGCTAAAATGGGGGGAAAGTCGTGGAACCTAGCATTAAGAAACTTGTTGTTAGACAACCCAATGCCTCTAAAGTGAATAGATCCTCCATCTTGGGAAAACCATTTGCTTTATCAAATTCCTCGTTTACAAAACATGTGTTTGCCCCCAAGATGGGTGGAAAGGAAAGGTTACCACAGAATCAACCCATAAGGAATACTATAGCACCAAGCGTTAAGCACAATAATGTGATTAAACTAGGAATGTATAGAATGCCCACTAAGCCCACAAACAAAGATACTCACTCGCCTCAGACTTCTAGAAACACTAATATTCGTGTGTCTTCTACTACAGTAATAGTTTCCACTACTAGTGTTAGCCGGCCTCAGCTTAAGAGCACTCAAGTGAATGATAAGGTCTGGAAACACAAGAATCAAGGGAAGATGAAGCAAGTAGAAGAACACCCTATGAATTTGAATGTTTTTAAGAATAAAAAATCTGTTATCGCATGTAATGATGATTTGAATGCTGTGAATGATTTGAATGATATGAATGTGAAATTTGTTTGTGTCAAATGTGGAAAATGTGCTAATGCTAATCATTCAATGTGTGCTATGAAAACTGTGAAAGGAGTAGATACTAGAACTAAGAAGCAAGTTGCGATGCCTATTAGTGCTAGTAAACCCAAACGCAAAGTGAACCATTTTGGTGCGACCCCCACTAAGAAAAGTAATGCATCAGACTCCACCACTAAGAACCCTAGAAGCAAAATTAAGGAATTATATGAGTCTGCTAGTAAGTCTTGGAAATGGTGGTTTGCTAATCAATGTCCTCCCGGATATAAATGGATGCCTAAAGTTAGGACAGAAAATGTGACTACGAGTGTTAGTGTGCCTTTAAATGTTGCTAAGGACACTAATGATTCTATAATCACTAATACTCTGGTATCCAATTTAGCAAATGCTCCATCGTGTTCTAACTCTTCTGCAGGTGATACAAATAATTCTCTTCATACTGGACTCCGGATGCACGAAGCACATGACGGGGAATCTCAAGCTTCTAATTAACTTCGTGGAGAAGTTCTTGGGTACGGTCCGATTCGAAAATGATCAGTTTGCACCGATCCTAGGATATGGAGATTTGGTTCAGGGGAATATTACGATCAAAAGGGTATACTACGTCGAAGGGCTCAATCACAATCTTTTCTCGGTTGGTCAATTCTGTGATGCGGATTTGGAGGTTGCTTTCAGAAAGAAGACATGTTTCGTTCGTGATTATGATGGGAATGAATTACTTACCGGTACACGGGGTACTGATCTTTACACAATTTCACTTCAAGACACAACTTCATCAACTCAAATTTGCTTCATGGCTAAAGCTTCAACGACTCAGATGGTTATGGCATCAACGTTTATCTCATCTTAATTTTGATACCATCAACTTGCTTTCCAAGAAAGATATTGTGAGAGGCCTTCCAAGTTTAAAATTCATCAAAGATCACCTTTGTTCTTCTTGTGAACTTTGTAAAGCTAAAAGAAGTAGCTTCAAAACAAAGACTACACCAAGCTCAAAAGGACGGTTAGATCTTCTTCATATGGATTTGTGTGGTCCCATGCGTGTTTAGAGTATCAATGGAAAGAAATATATTCTGGTAATTGTCGATGATTACTCAAGGTATACATGGACTCACTTCTTGAGGTCCAAGGATGAAACACCCGATGTTCTCATCAGCTTCCTTAAACTGATGCAACGTGGTCTTCAAGCTCAAGTTAAAGTGGTTCGTACTGACAAACGTACATAATTTTTGAATTCAAAACTGAGAAACTATTTTGAAGCCGAAGGGATTGAACATGAAACATCTATTGCTCGAACACCCGAACAAAACGGAGTTGTTGAAAGATGAAACCATACTTTAGTTGAGGCTGCTCGAACATTATTATCCGCTTCAAAACTTCCACTATACTTTTGGGCCGAAGCCGTGTCAACCGCATGCTACACACAAAACCGCTCCTTAATTATCCCAAGACACGAAAAGACACCATATCACATAATTCATGATCGAAAACCTTCACTCAAACACCTTCATGTTTTTGGATGTACTTGTTACATTATTCGAGATGGTGAAAATTTGGACAAGATGAAAGAGAAAGGTGATGCATGTATTCTTGTGGGATATGCAACTCAGTCAAAGGGATATAGAGTATACAACAAGAGAACAAAATTGATTGTCGAGACCATTCACATTCGATTTGATGAATTACAAGAAATGGCACTTGAACAAAACAGTTTAAGTCCTGATCCACAACGACACACGACTTCCGTTCATAACCGTACGGAACTCGGAACTCAAGACCACAGCAATGAACCATCAAGTTCAACGCTGGTCCCAGAAATTGTTCCTAGAGCTGATATGACAGTCGAAACGACAATTGAAGATTTGGAAATGTTATATGGACCAATGTATGATGAATATTTCACTGGGGAGAAACAAGTTGTATCGAAGTCTTCCGCTGTCACTCATGATAAGAATGATGATACCGATCATCGTCAACAAAAGGATACAACTTCATCTACTTCAACACGGGTTGCTGCAGATTTACCTCCTCAGAATATCACATCAACAACCGCTCCTAGAACATCAACAACTACTGTCATTGCTCCAGAGAACACAAATCAAGCAGACAATACATTATCTGACGAAGACGAATTTATCAACCCATTCGGTACACCGGTACACGAAACTGGAGAGTCTTCTACTCGCCATGTTGATCTGTCAAATATGAATACGCTTTATCAACGACATCCTTCAACATATCATTGGACCCGAGAACATCCTTTGGTTCAGGTAATTGGAAACCCTTCACAGCCTGTTCGTACAAGACGACAACTAGCCACTGATGGCGATGTTTGTATGTTCGCACTCGCCGTGAGTTCAGCTGAACCGAAAAACATCAAAGAAGCCATGGCTGATCATGCTTGGATTGAATCGATGACGGATGAACTTCAACAGTTTGAAAGACTTAAAGTCTGGGAACTTGTTGACAGACCATACGATGTAACACCATTAAATCTTCGATGGATCTGGAAAAACAAAATGGATGAAGAGAACACGATCATCAAGAATAAATCTAGGCTAGTGGCTAAAGGGTATGGACAGAAAGAGGGTATTGATTTTGAAGAATCATTTGCACCAGTAGCTCGAATGGAAGCGGTCAGGATTTTTCTTGCTTATGCTACACATAAGGGATTCATTGTCTATCAAATGGACGTAAAGACGGCGTTTCTTAACGGTCCTTTGAAGGAAGAAGTCTATGTCACACAGCCAGAAGGATTCGTTAATCCTCATTATCCTGACAGGGTGTATCGTCTCCACAAAGCACTTTATGGACTCAAGCAAGCTCCAAGGGCGTGGTACGACGAGCTCTCGAAATTTCTGGTCTCTAAAGGTTTCTCAAAAGGTTCCATTGATCTAACATTGTTCACTTATAAATATGGGGATGACATTTTGCTTGTGTAGATTTATGTTGATGACATTATTTTCGGGTCTACAAACCCAAAACTTTCAAAATGGTTTGAAAAAGTAATGCACGGCAGATTTGAAATGTCTATGATGGGCGAACTAAAATTCTTTCTAGGAATTCAAGTTCACCAATCCCCAAGTGGTATATTTATTAACCAATCTAAGTATTGTCAAGAGATAATCACAAAGCATGGTATGACATCATGTGACTCCGTTGGGACACCATTATCAACCACATCCCTAGATGCTGATTTGGAGGGATTACCCATAGATCAAACGAGATATCATTCCATGATTGGGTCCCTCATGTACTTGACAGCAAGCAGACCTGAGATTCATCATGCTACATGTTATTGTGCACGATATCAAGCACGACCCACTGAAAAGAACCTCAAGGAGGTTAAACGGATCTTTCGGTACCTTAAGAATACCATTGACATGGGACTCTAGTATCTGAGGGAAACCGGTTTATTTCTAACTGCCTATTCAGATTCTGATCATGCAGGGTGTCTTGATACACGAAAAAGTACTTCTGGTGGTGCAGAATTTCTAGGTCAAGATAAGCTTGTGGGATGGTCTTCCAAGAAGCAGGATTGCACGTCACTTTCATCTGCCGAAGCGGAGTATGTGTCTCTATCTGCGTGTTGTGCTCAAGTTCTTTGGATGAGAACACAACTCACGGATTATGGCTTCCACTTTGATAAAGTACCTATGTATTGTGACTCAAAGTTTTCCATAGCCATCTCCTGCAATCCGGTACAGCATTCCCGCACGAAGCACATTGATGTCCGATATCACTTCATTAAGGAACAAGTTGAAAGAGGTATTGTTGAATTATACTTTGTTGGAACTGGTTACCAATTAGCTGACTTGTTTACAAAAGCTCTTTCGAAAGAGAGGTTTACATATCTAGTTTGGCAAATTGGTATGAGATGTTTGACTCCAACAGAACAGGAGGTTCTAGCAAAAAAAGCCTGCTTGATTCATCTATCAAACATCTATCTTGTAAATATTAATGAAAAAGCAAAATACAAAATTAAAAATTCTTTGATAATCCAAAAATATTCTTCTCGACATGTCTTTCAGTATCGATAATATGGACGTACCTAGAAATGTCACTCAATAACGACACGGGTGTGTACATAAAGCTCGAATGAAAGTTGTAAATATTTTTCAAAACATGTCATTTCTATCTTTTCAAAAGGAAATTGTCTATTTTGGACAATATTTCCAACAACGGATAGAGCAATCTATCACGGGTTGAGCTTGTCACAAAACATTCAACGCTTTGAGCTCAACACAATGGCTTGTAATCACTTTCAGACTGGAACCCGGATCTAAATTCACAGGGGAGTGTACGTTTTTGTACTCTTACCCTTAGCAAAAGAAGTTAAATCTTCTTACACTTGAGTGGATTCGTCAAGACATTCAAAGTCTATGAACTCAAGTTTATGCTTTAGAAAAACCTTTTCGTCAAAAAGAATTGATTTTTCAAAAAGCGTTGAACACAATTTTTTCAAGAATTTCTCAATGATATTCAAACTTTTTCAAAAATTGTGTGTTCAACAACTCCTATCCTCAAAAGTTTAATGTGGATCAAATCCTCGTAATGACAATTCCATTGGATCAATTTTTTAGGGGGAGCTTTCCAAAATTCATGCTAAGTTTGACACATCTTTCTCCCGAAGATTTCAAGACTGTTTTTCAAAATATATTTTAATCAAATTCGGTATCTCTAATATCAAAAGATTTTATATATTAGAGATATGGGGAGAAAATGTGATTAAAATGTGATCTTATATAAGACTCAAGCACTTTAACTCTTACCTACATGTGTGAAACACTTTCGATTATCGATGCACATGTGAAGGGGGAGCATTTCTGAAACGACAAAACTATCAAGGTGTTAAAAGTTTTTCAAACACTTTGTTAGAATTTAAAGTGGTTTTCATGGTTACGATTAAATACCCACAACATCTTTAATTCACGACGTTATTGGTGTCAAAAGGGTGGTTAGGTTTAAGTCCTATGATCCAACCAGAACCGGAGGGATCTTCCCAGGGACAATCCAATAGATTATTAGAAGTCCTTAGGAAAGATGGAGTAGAATGTGAACGTAGCTGAATGCCGAGTAAGTACTAATGATAGCACTGGAACAATAACAACAAGGTGCTATTAATGATGTCTTGGTAAGCATTGAAGGGGTTGAAGAATGAAAAAGAAATGTAAGGATAAAGGGTCTAAAGAAAGAAGCCCTACATACAACTTAGGCAGAAACCGGGTCAACACATCATGAAGAAAACTCATCATGGACCCAGTGATGTGAAGCACAACCCTTTCCTAGCTACTCAGGCTTCTCTCAAAAGAAGTTTGTTTTATTGTCACGGAGATCAACACGACTTCTATTGACTTTCTTACTCCGAGATAGTTGATATTGAATAGGTGGCATCTGCTCTAGCCTCCGACCACTAAAAGTGCACAAATCGAGTCTAGAGCCAAGAGATCAATCAAATCTCGTTAGGACACACGGATGAAGATCAAGAGAGTCCTACGCTATATCCTTGCGATATTGCTAGAACACTCAGAGTGATACTACTTAGTATTCACAATGATGAGTGGAAATCCTTCCAGTGTTAACATCAAACCACACTGCGGTAGGTCATGTGTAAGATTCTTTATGAATTGAACATATGTAAAACTGAAAAGCAACAGTGGTTTGTTTCTGAATTGATTCAAACTCGTTTCAGGTTTCTACGCAATATCTTTATGCTCTTGCCAGAACATTCAGAGTGATATTCATTAATATTCACAGTGACGAATGGAAATCCTTCTAGCGTCAACATCAAACATCGCTACGGTAGGTGACTTGTGAGATTCTTATGAATAAAACTTGTGTCAACTGGAAAGCAACAATGGTAAGATTATTAATGAATCAAACTTGTTCCGGGAATTTGAATTGACGACTTTAATCAAGCGGATATTCATCCAATTGATTCACTCTTTATGTTCGCAGTCTTGCTTTGAGACGGTCGAGTAAAGAGAACGGCTAGTACAGCCGCGAAACCCTGTCAAGGAGATTCTTAACTGAATCTACCTATCACAGGTATGGTACTTAATATCGTATAACGGTCTTCACCGACCGGAGGTAAAACACTACCGATTTAGGACGAATGTCAAAGCCATTCAGTCCGTGTCTATGTTTTGTCTCGAGAAGGGGGCGTCACAGTGTACTCTGCAAAGTCAAAGATTCAAAACCACATATTCATGCCCAAAGACTTATTCAACAATTAATAGTGTGAGCATGTGGATAAAGACACAAGATCGCAAGATGGAAAAGACAAGTCAAGAATGATTTGAAGATCTCAAGATAAAAGACTAAGTCGAAAGACACTGACAAAAGGCTCAAAGATCACAGCATGAAGGAACAAAACTACTGTTACACGTTCAAGACTCATTTATGACGAGATTCGTAATCTCTATTGATCTCCAAATATCAAAAGGGTATGACCTCACATTGGGGGAGATTGTTAGCCTCAAAATATTGAGTCAAACAAGAATGCTCGGTCATAGGTTATTATTGTAACATTAGTTAGAACGTTGTAATAGGTAGTTAATTAGTCGTGGTTTACGGGCTTGGATTTAAACTAATTAAAGTCCAAAAGACAAGCCCGGTCCAATATATAGCCCATTAAAGCCAGCATGTGGGTGAACTATATATACTACCCTCCTAGCATGTTAGGAGGGTTGGTTATTCACTTGATTCTTTCCTTAATATAATATTCAATAATTTAATCCTCTCCTCCTCTCTACTTTCTCTCACTACTTTCTCTCACTACTTTCTCTCTCCTAATCCATCTCTTCTTCATCTATTTTCTTTCTTTCTTCCTTGCTTAATCATCACAAAAATAAGGGACAACATCGACTTTGTCTCGGGATTAGTCGAATGATAACATGAACTCGTCTTCTAATTTTCTTCTTTTAGTAGACTTGATGCTTCGACTTTGTTAAACTTCCGTCTTTAGACTTTTTCTTCGATAAATCTTCAGAATAGGCCTTTGACTTCCATTCTTCTTGCACTTTTGATCTTTTGACTTCGTCTTTAGTCTTTTTCTTTGATAAAATCCCTTGAAAGCCCTTGTTTTCTTCCTTTTTCATATTTTTGTCCTAAAACACAATAAAAACACAAACCACGCATAATTCCGACTTTTACAACATCAAATACACGTTTTGGTCGTGTTTTTATTATAATTAAGTGGTAAAAAGATAAGTGTTTTCACACTTAATTAAAGCCCAAGACCATCTCATGGGCTTGGGTATATAAACCCTCTCCTTAGTTGGAGAGGGTGTTGGTTCACATTATTTACACATAGTTGAAGGTGTTTCTTCTCACTTTCTCTCTCTAAGTGTGTGTGTGTTCTCACCATCTTTCTATCTCTTTCTCTCTCTAAACATAAGCAAGATTTATAATATCTTACACATTACATTATTAAATCTAATCCATCACCAAGTACAAAAGTTCGTTCCTAATTCATCATAGTATTAATTGGAAAAAATACCTTCTCTCCCAATTTCATCATGATATGCGAAATACGTAGGTGGTGCCTCATATCGAGGAAGCATTCTCTAATATGATCATAGTCCTATATCTACTCCATAGTTTTTCTACTTCATAAAAGCCTTAATTCTACTCTACAAGTAATATACTCCATATAAATAAAGTACATCCTACAACATCACATTGTAAATTCTCCCAAATCGCAAGCATACTCAATAACTATTACCTGTTTAGATACATACGTCATATACAAATTTAAGCTAACTCATCCCTATGAAAAACAACATACATCCTAGAGCATCACAATGTAAATTTTACCAAATAACAACCATTCTCAATGGCTTTTACTTATTTTCGAACAAACATAAGAACTATGGTCTGTCTCATTATTTTGAACATCAACCTACATCCTAGAGCATCACGGTGCAAAATTTACCAAATTACAAGCATATTAAAACAGTTTTACTCATTTCAACAAACCTCAAACAAAATACAACACAAGGCAGCCCTATGTATCACACTACAAAATCTACCAAATCTACCAAATCACAATTATAAACAATTGGTCCATCACCAAAAAAACTAATGCATCACAGTACAAACCTAGCGCATTACCAATATAGAATACCATATAGCAATTTTATCAAACACTTTGTGTGCCTGTTTTACATACACGATTTTCACCTAAACAAAACTTACTACTATTATGTGTTTTACACTTGTCTTATAAACTATAATCCATGAGATGAACTAAAATAAAAACTACTGAATCATACAATCATATCTACAAAATCATATAACTAAATCTAATGAATAATATCATAATTCATAAAAAAACTAAACTACAAATCGATACAAATAAGTAAAAAGCTACAAACTTTGACTTACAATCAAACAAAGATTATCTAGAACTAGAACACATACTTGATGATGATTTAGTTAACATCTTTAACATTGCTGTTTAATGATTCATCTTCAATGATCGATGGTGTTAAATGGTTGTTAAAGATGGTGTGAAACGTGTTTAACGATGGATGATGATTGGGAAGGTAGTTGGAATGTTAACGACCGATCGATGATGACACAGAGAGAACGAGGTAACTGTGTGAAAAATAATACAATATGAATATAGTGTGAGTAAAAGAGCTTATATATGGTGTTGTAAAGAAATTATATAAATATCCCTAAGGTTTTGGGTATAAGACAGAAATACACCATCAGTTTTTTTAGAAAAAGGGAGGACACATGGCAGCTTGTGGTTCCACCTCATTTATTTTAATATAAAAATTGTTTTATTTTACCCGGACTCTCTCTCTCTCTCTCTCTCTCTCTCTCTCTCTCTCTCTCTCTCTCTCTCTCTCTCTCTCTCTCTCTCTCTATATATATATATATATATATATATATATATATATATATATATATATATATATATATATATATATATATATATATATATATATATATATATATATATATATATATATATATATATATATATATATATATATATATATATATATATATATATATATATATATATATATATATATATATATATATATATATATATATATATATATATATATATATATATATATATATATATATATATATATATATATATATATATATATATATATATATATATATATATATATATATATACTAGTGGCAAAACCCGCCCGATGGACGGATATGACGTATAATTATCGTTTACATTTTTGTTTAGGTAAATATTGATCCTTAAAAAATTCGAATTTTTACTAACATTTTTTAAAGCATAGTAGTAGTGCATGCCAAATTGTTTACTTTTGTTATTTTACTAAGTATATGTTATGATTTTTGTAATAACCGTGTAGAATACGTTTTAACGGTATTGAAAGTCCTTCATGATAAAACATAAAAAAAATGTACACTAAATTATAAAGTTAAAAGTTTTCATTTTCAACTTTAAGCTTAGGTTAATTATAAAAGTATCAAATTATTTGAAACTTTAAAAAAACATTAAAACGGATATAATTTTGTATATTTTTTATTTAACTAATTATTAGTGTTCTAAAATTATGTATTTTTTATAAAAAATTTAAAAGCATAGTTGCTGGTGTTTGTGATATTAGTATGTGTGCTAAGATTGGATAAAAGGTGCCAAAAAACCAAAAGCCAGTCATATACTTGTAAGTTATAACTCAACTTCCATTTGGCTTAGAATGATACTTTTTTTTTCTTTCTAAAAATCAAAGCATATTAGAACAATGGTGCGTATATGTCATGTGTTCCTTTTTGTGTAGCATGCTCAATCGAAACCCCATCTCGAGGCGTCAAACATGAAAATTATCCTGAGCCATGACATCATCCAAGAGTCAATGTTATTATATATTTCAATTGACCACTATTTGATAGTATTTTATAATGTTTTGGAAACCATTTTATAAATTTACTAGATCGAGTTATCGAATTATCAGATTACCAGTTTGACTCAAATCGACTTAAGTTAACCTTTTTTCCAAAAAAAAATATATATTTTCAATAATTAACAAAAAGTACTATAAATATAAAATCTTCCATATATTAAACATATAAACTATTTACCAACAAATATAATATACAAAAATTAAATTACTGTCACAAATACACACTATTTACATTCTTTATTTGAGAAGAACGAAAAAATCGAAAATCGGCGGATCCAGGGTTCCGAAAATATAAAACCCTGTTTAATATTACCTGTTTTTAGACCGAAACCGGTTAGACCGGTTGAATCGATCGAGTCAAACCAGATTTTAAAACATTGGTATTTTACCCGTTGCATCAAGGATCTCTGTATCGTGAGAAAAACTAAAATCATTTTATCTAACTTTAAATTAAAGTAACAAATAATGTGAAAGTAATAGACATCGAATTGCATATTTTACAGTTATTGCAAATAGCTTTGTAACAAATTACGGAGTATAACATATAACCTAGAATCATCTATTGAATCCTTTAAACAAATGAAACAATGCCTAATAATGCGAGGAGCCACAAAACCTGCAACCTTGAGTGTCCCTTAAGACTGGCGCAAGATCAGCTATGCATATGTTTCACTTGTTCATATTAGATGCACCTGCATGTCTCGTACTTCCACAATGCTTAGATAGACCACGAAATGAAAAGATTAAATTTGTAGAACTATCATCGAAATATCCTATAAGATACAAATAAAGATAAAAATTATAATTTACAATATCTAGATTATAGCGTGAATAAATTGTTCAACAATCTCAATATCACATACCTTGTATTATAATTGATGTAGTCCCTATATTCTTGCCACACTTTCGGTGAAAGGTTTCATAAACGACACCATGACCTGTACATTGTCAGCCCATCAAAACAAACTGGCGGCAAAAATCTTCCCTTGTGCTTGAAAATTCTGAGGCCATTCATCAGTTGCAAGATTAACTTAAGCAAACTAAATTGATCAAGTAAAAACTAACTGCTAATAAGGCACATGCCAATGCAGACGCTATCAAAAATCATTCTGGCAAACAGATTAGCCAACTTCAGGCCTTTTAGATGTGGAAATAGAAACAACAGCTCTTCTAAATTCCCAGGTACATATGTGTTTCATGGGAGGGATGACTTGATTAAGGATATATTTGGTTTCCTTGGTTGTATTTTTTATTACTTCGAGTTCAGAAAAGCTTTTGGAAAAGTTCAAAAGATTGTCTTGAATCTTGGATCTATTCGGTTTTTTTTCACGCTATGATAGTCAAAAATCCAGACCTCCCAATAACTGAGAATGACTTTCGGGTGTTGGCTTGGCATCGAGGAACCGAATATAATCTTTCTAATGGATACAAGAAATTTAGCGAAATATAAAGGGCTTACCTGATCTTGTACCCATTTCTCACATTTTACTACATGTTCAGGATTCAAAGTCTTTTGACCATTGAAAGATGTGGCAAAAGATGTGCTATTGGAAAGTTTCTGATCATTCCCCACTACGTCTGCACACGTTCTGTTTTCTAAACTAATGGAGCAAGTGTGAGTCCAAGCAACTGTGAGTACTTAGTAGCCATCGTTGACAGTTAGGAATGGATTCTGTAGATACACGCATGTCTGTGGATGTCAGTTCTTTGATAAAGATTTGAAGGAAAACTAATAATAATCACTATGGAAAATACCGACGTTGGTTACTGGAAATCAGGATTCAAAGTATGTAGGTTGTTGACATTTCTGCCTACAAATTTGTTTCTATTCCTTGCATTAGATTCAGAGAGATAATGAGACATTATCTGATATTATCTTCACGTCCTTTCCGGGCACAGAAAATCTGATGAGGACGTATGAGTCTGCAGACCTGTTCATGAAACTTTATTCTCAGAAAGCTTAAGAAAAATATCAATAATAACAGTACCTCAAGCATCACGAAATAGCACAACCCCTTGTGTTTGATTTACAATGAGGTCGTTGGAAGATCGTTCACCAACCCCACCACGATTGCTGATACTCCGATGAGTAAACTGCTGGGCTAACCATGACCCTGATTCAACTTGAGTTAACATCATTTTACAACGTGTAGCACCTGGTTTAGTAGATTCAACAATGTTCAATGATGTGGCATGAGTTTCCATCTGTTTACAACGTGTAGCACCTGGTTCATTAGATTCAGAAATGCTCAATGATGTGGCAACAGAATAAGAAAAGAGTAACACCTTACAAACAAAGAGACTAATCCATAAAGCATTTTAACAAAGTTTAAAGAAAACAAAGAATATTCGTGGTCAACAGGATTGCATACGGCTCCAACAGGTTCCCGGCCTATTTAACAAACTGAAATACTAAGTATATGTCCAAAATAAGATTTATGCATTCAGTATGTTACATATTAGCATCCTCTTAGCAACACAGAAAACACATACAACACCTTTCACTTGGCAATTCTATGTAGACGTCCTAGAGTCTAAACCTATGTGTAAAAGTGAATAAAAATACCTACCATATATTACCTTCTTTTGGTGCCAGTAAGTTTAGAAAGTTCAGCTGTGATAACTTCTTTAGTGACATGTAGGGTATGTTGAAAACACATAATGTGCTTAACTTTTTTTTATTTGGTGATTACTTGTTACATAAGACTGAAAGGAGGCGATTACTTGCAACCAACAATCCTATGGCTAGATGTCCCTTGCGGAAAAGTTCAGTGCATATACATGTTGACAGAATGCTTATATCAGCAACAAAGCCTGTGCCAAACATCATGATTAAAAAAATATCATCTACAATGTTACCTTGAGTAGGCTCTTCATATAAAGTTATAAAATAAACATATTTTTTATAAGAAAAGAATAAACAAAAAACCATTGTACCAATCATACAAATATATACATGTTCAAATTTAGTAGTGGTTCAATCATTCGATCCTAGAACTCCACATTCGACTGATTACACACACAAATCATCATTAGTAATTAAAACTTGAATAATAATGCAAATTAATATATTTATTAAAAATAAATAAAAAGGGTACAATGATTCCTCGACACGACCCAAAGTAAAAAACCTACCATTACCTTGTTTTGGTGCCAGTAAGTTCAGAGAGTTCGGCAGTCAAAACTTCTTCAGTGACATGTAGGGTAAGCATAATAAACTACTACAAACAACTTGATCTATTCTATCGAGTATGAAAAAAAGGAAAACATAACACTGAAAGGGGGCGATTACTTACAGCCAACAATCATATGGCTTGATGCCTCGCGAAAAAGTTCAGTTGCATATACCTGTTGACAGCAGAATGCTTATATCAGCAACAGACCATGCACCAAACATCATGATTGAAATATATCATCTACAATGTTGTGCCTTGGGTAGGCTCTTCATATATAAATATAAAAAAACATATTTTTTTAGATTAAAAGCATAAACAAACAATTATTGTACGAATCATACAAATTTATACATGTTCAGATTCAGTAGCGGTTCAATCATTCGAACCAAGAACTCCGCATTCCACTGATTACACTCAAACAAACACAAATCATCGTTAGGAATTGAAGCTTGAAAATAATGCAATTTAATATATTATTAATCGCTTTTAAAACAATAAAGAAAAAGGGTCTCGGTGAAGTTTCAGAGATCCCTGCATCTGAATTAGCCAAAACAGATATATATGTCCACATGTATGCAAACCTTCAACTTACGACATTGAATGTGAGGCAACCTCACGGTACCATAAAAATGCTTGTACTTTTGTGGATCATGGTTCTTGAGACCAATCTGGAGTTCAAGGGTCTTAGTGAAGTTTTAGAATTTCTTTTCCTGGGCATAGAATTCAATATCATATATTTACCTCATATAGCATAAACATTACTATTGAGAAAATGAACCAATAAATATTTACCTCATGATTGTATAGTATTCCTTTACACTTCAATACTGTAGCCAAAACCAAAAAGATTACAAAAAACCTAAATGGTGTCTCGGTATTTTGATTTGTGGCAACTCGACTTGTTGGGAACTTGACAAACCAATTCGCTACAAAAGATGAACAAAATTTTGATTAAAAGATGTGCAAAATTTTGTCTCATCTATATTAAACCACACATTCTATATTTTGATCTACCAGTAAAGAGATAAGAATCCAAAATACACTAATCTTGTTGAAATTACTGGTAGAACTGTGAAACAGAACTTATACAACTCAGCAAACTCATCTTCACCGTCATCAACTGCAGCGGTTTCTAAGTTAGGGTGAAGTTGATATCAAATCCTACAATCACCTTTAGCAGGCACACAACTGGATGTACTCTTGTCCTGCCAATCAATCAAAACTGCCTATTTCTTTACCACTCATGAAGAGTGATTTTCGACCATATGATCTCGAGTAAGGCCAACATGATAAGTATAACCGTAATAGCTAAAACCTTTATCAGAAACGTCACATATAGTATCTGACAATGAACTTACCTGGAAAGAGGCACACGGCCGAGAAACACAGCAGCCCAATAATAAAATTAATATGAAGGGATACAACCTCACACTCAAATACGAAATCCTTTGCAAAAACTTGATTTTATTGTCTAGCAAAAAGAGCATTATTCCTCGAGAAAAAGAGCACCAAACTGGTAGCCCATCTGAGGACTTGTTATCCGTTAAGTTTATTGGAGCAACCCGACGAAAAGTGTCTAGCTGTATGACATAGTACACGGATCTCCATTTGTAGAAAGAATTGTAAAAAATACCTTTGATGAACATGTATTCTTGGCTCTCAAATATTGAATCTGGTTAATTAATTTATTGATCCCTGTGGCGATGGCGATCCATTAGAGTTATTGATTAGGGTTTTGATGGGGAAGATTTGAATATGAATATAAGACACGACCCGAATGATATTACGGCCCAATGACCTGAATGATCTTAAGGCCCAAATGATGCTGACGTGGATTAAATCATGCTTATGTGGCATTTCCCTCCTGTTATATATAATGTAAAGATATATATATATATATATATATATATATATATATATATATATATATATATATATATATATATATATATATATATATATAGAGGAGGGTTAATGTGAGAGATTTTATTAAATTATTAAAATGAGAACCAATCTACACCGTTAGATCTATTAAGTTTTATTAAATAAGAATGATAATTAATGAGTGAAATTATGATCATTAAATGTATATTAAAATATATTTTACTTACATTCTTTTTTTTTTACCAACTATAAGTTCACTAACTCAAAAATAATTGATACGTCGTGGTGCAATATCTCGAAAATAACTGATGCGTCGTGATACAATCTAAAAAATAACTGATGCACGTGGTACAATATCTCGAAAATACATGATTCGTCGTGGTACAATATATCGAAAATAACTCATAGTGCGTGGTACAATATCTCGAAAATAACTAATGCGTCGTGGTACAATATCTCGAAAATAACCGATGCGTCATAGTACAATATTCTAAAGAATAAAGAGCTTTTATGTTTGGTCAAAAGAAAAAATGAAGGTTATATTTTTAATATTCATTTCTTGTATTAATTACCATGCATTTAATTCACATTTCCTTTAATTCTACTAATTATTCAATGGTTCTTATTTTTATAACTTTAATTAGTTCTCATTTGATCCTAATTCTATATATATATATATATATATATATATATATATATATATATATATATATATATATATATATATATATATATATATATATATATATATATATATATATATATATATATATATATATATATATATATGTATATATATATATATATATATATATAGAGAGAGAGAGAGAGAGAGAGAGAGAGAGAGAGAGTTAACTACTTTTTTGGTCCTCGTGGTTTGGGGCAATTTTCACTTTTGGTCCAATTTTTTAAATAGTTTCGTTTTTGACCAAAAAACTATACTATTTCTTCACTTTTGGTCCAATTATGTTAACTCCGTCACTTTGACCGGACAAACTGATTTAAAGTACTAAAATACCCTCGTCTAACAATATGAAATGACTAAACTACCCTTTATTATTGTTATTATTATAAATATAATTATAATTATTTTTTATTTTTTATTTATTTTTTTATTTAAACATGTATTGGATGGCCTCGTGTATATCTCCTCCATTGTTTTCTTTTTAGATTCTAAAGAACAAAGAGCTCCTTCATCCACCATTTATGACGAGCCCCTCAACCAGCAAGATCCTCCACCATTATTCTGTTTTAGATCTGCAGCTAGAGAACAAAAACATACAACCACATCCAAGCATCAAGAACCAAATTAACCATAAGCAAGCCGAGAACCAAGATATGCGACCATATCCAAGCCTCGATCTTTATCGAGAACCAAGATATGAGTTGTGGGGGCTTTGGTAGCGCTGGCATAGTGGCGAAGGTTTTTTAATTTGTGTTGAAGGGTTAGTATTAGTGATGGTAGTTTGATGATGAGTTTGGTGGTGTCTCTGACAGGCGAAGGTGGTTTTTTAGTGGGTAATGGTGATGAGAGGGGTGGTTTATGGGTAATATTTAAAAGTTGAAATGAATATATTGAAGAGATGATTCAGGCGATAATGGTGATTGTGTTTTTGTGCAAGATAGATTAGAAATGATGAAGAAACCCACCAACACCATATGACTATATTCTTGTTCTTTCTTGAGATATCAAGAACATATCCAGATTCAAAGAACAACACATGCCAAGAAAACCCCACCAGCACCAAAAACCATTTCCACAAACTGTCACTTCTGACCACTCTCACCATCATTGCTCCCTACCACTACCAAACACTACATACCCACCACAAACAATCATGCCCACTCAAACAATTCAAATATCAGTTTATATCCCAAAATAACTATACCATAAAACAAGTAATTATCAATTTCTTGAAACCCATAAATCGGTCGCCAGGCACCACCAACTATTCTCCTTTTTTCTGTAGATCTGCACCATCACGAGCACCTTATTTCTCTCAGATTCACATGTGTAAGTGTGGGTAAAGATTATTATCGAATAATTAAATAATCATCTTAGGATGTATTTATTTATTCATGATCTGATAAATATCAACACTAAGAAGTGGATGTGGTGATGATAAAAGAGTGACGGGTGGGATCATGTTTGGGTTGAGTTGTGTTATTAACATCAGACGAGTTTAAAAGTTTTAGAGATGAATTTACTTTGTTAGTTTTTATTTAATAGTTATATTATTATATATAAATATAATTAAACAAAAAATGTAAACTCTTTTAAGAAAAAAAATTGGTATTTTTTTTTAACTTGTATTTTTTTAGTTTAATAAACAGAAAGAGAACTAGTTTGTGGGACCAGCTGATCTATTTAATATAATATAATGAATGGACAAAAATACCCCTTTATTTGACGGTCAAACTGACAGATTTAACGGAATTGGACCAAAAGTTAAGGAATAGTTTACTTTTTTGGTCAAAATCGAAACTATTTGAATTTTTGGACCAAAAGTGAAAACGAGACCAAACTGCGAGGACCAAAAATGCAGTTAACTCATATATATATATATATATATATATATATATATATATATATATATATATATATATATATATATATATATATATATATATATATATATAGAGGGAGGTTAATGTGAGAGCTTTTTTAAAGTTGTAAAAATGAGAACTAATTTAAAACACCACTAAAACATTGATACATAACCATTTTACTATTACTACACCAAAATATACATTATTTATACAACTAAACACTCTACCGACTAATAAACAACGAATAAGTGTGTAATAAATAACTGATACACAATTAAGAATGTGATACATATACATCAAAATCTCAAAAAGTTAATATATTATGCATAAATTGGTACACTTGATACACAACTACCACTAAATAACTTGATACACAATACCAAAACATGATACGTATCATACCTCGAATCAAAATGTATCACTTAGATTTCGCCAATTTTCAAAAGAAAGCCCATCAAATCTTTATGAATTATATTTTTACTTAATCATGTTTTAAAATTGTTTCAAATAGAGTGTCATTTGTGAGATTTTGGTTGGTTCTCATTTTTACAACTTTAAAAAGTTCTCACATGATCCAAATTCTATATATATATATATATATATATATATATATATATATATATATATATATATATATATATATATATATATATATATATATATATATATATATATATATATATATATATATATATATATATATATATATATATATATATATATATATATATATATATATATATATATATATATATATATATATATATATATATATATACATATATGTATATATATACATATATGTATATATATACATATATGTATATATATACATGTATATATATATATATATATATATATATATATATATATATATATATATATATATATATATATATATACATGTATATATATACATATATGTATATATATATATATATATATATATATATATATATATATATATATATATATATATATATATATATATATATATATATATATATATATATATATATATATATATATATATATATATATATATATATATATATATATATATATATATATATATATATATATATATATATATATATATATATATATATATATATATATATATATATATATATATATATATATATATATATATATATATAGAGAGAGAGATGGGATCAATAGAAAACTTTATCTCAATAGAAAACTTAGAAAACTTCCTTCCAACCCTTGGATCAAATCCTCCTCCCCCTCCTTTTTTAATAATCTAAAGTCTAGGGGTCTCTTTGTCATTTCTATATTTTCTGTGGGCTGTTTTGTATTTTTTTAAATTTCTTATGAGTTTGGTTTACGTTTTCACTTTTGTTTTTGCTGTTAACGTTTCTTTTAACTTTTTTGATCGGTAACATTTTTTTTAGTTTCATTTTTTTATGTTTTATCACATGTGCGGTTGTATTCGTATGATTTACACATACTGATATATTTTTTTTGATATTATATTAAAAATGAATTTTAACCGTATTTGCTTTTAAATCCGAATTTTTAACTCTCAACCTACTCTAATGTAAACATTAATTCATAGATAAGTCTTTTCACTAACAATGCTACATATTACAGATACGAACAAGAGGTCTATCATGAACTAAGAAGATAAAAAAAAACTATCATGAACTCAAGATTTAGAACTAAAGCTGATCCAAAACCGACCCAGACCAAAAATAGACTTTCGATATACAGTGCCAGAGGCCCCCATCGTACACGGATACCTCTTAAGCTCATCAAAATATAACACGAGGAACTTTGACCAAATCAAGCTCACCCTTATTGTATATGATTCCATCTTCAAGCAACTTTGTGATGCTAAAAACGAGGCCAATACTGTAGCTGTTTCCGACCAGAAGACTACCGCTTTGTCTTCATCTTCTCTGTGACTCCAAAAAGCTCATAATCGGTAACAATGAATGTAACTTTGAAACCATCACATTTCTTATGAGGTCTTTTATGAGCTCTTTAACCTTTATACCCTTATAAAAGCAAACCTGGTGCAAAAGTTACAGAGAAATCTTCATATAAATGAAATTCAACGAAGACCTTGTTCCAAAGTAAAATAGTCCTCATGATGCACTCATTAAATTTGAAGCAAGGAAATTACCATAGATGACAGTTATTGATATTCATTTTAGCCTTCTATATAGATCCTTAATATGACCCCAGCTGATCAAAGTTATAGATATTGACCCAACTGAATTACAATCCCATCATCAAGTACGATACATAAGGAGTTAAACCAAGGACTCACAACATCAAGAAAATCAACCTAGTCTAAACGCTTTAAAGATCCCATCATATATGTCACATTTCAGGGCAAAGAAGCATAAACATCTTCCTTTTTATCCACACATTGACTATTAACAGTGATAGAAAAAAGTTGCTGAAACAAAAAGGTTATGTTATTTGGATTACTGGTCTAAGATGTTTCGATTTAAATGCACTAATATGACTAAACGATGCCCTGAACATGCAAATGGATGCACTAATATGTCCAAACAGATGGCACTAATATTCTCTTATATTATAAACCATATAATTTCTCTAAATATATTCCTTAAGCCTCAAATGACATAAAAAACGACATAAATCAACGCACATTCCTGTTACATACATCTCAAAAATCTGATACACTAATCTAAGTTTATTATGAGCTTACTTGTTTCACGGTTCACTAGCTCAGTACGTAAAACCCATATCTAAGAATGCCTAAATTATTTCCCAAGGAATCATTAACGCATTAACAAGTAACATTAGTACCACATACCTGGCTTGAGGATGTAACACCATCAATTGCGTGCGCATCCCGTTGGTATGTTGACTGGTCTCCATAAGAAGTCCCCAAAATTTCCTTTTATCAGCTGCAACAGAAGTCAAATGCTATGAAAAGCATGTCAGGCATCGTGATATTTCTCCGTGCTTTTTGCTCCTAAAAAAATAACCATTATAATGGAACCAGAAATTAGCATGTTTGTTGAACAAGAAACAAAATTTAATACAGATATTATAAATTTTCTACATTTATGAAAAACCAGTTGATGACAAGTATAAATCTGATAAAGTATATTCTACTTTTTCCACTTCTGCTAGAAGAAGGTACTAACCGATAAATAGTAATCTTGCTAGACCCCAAAATAAGCAGACACGGAACTATGATAAATCTGATTACCGAAAAATAGGACAGCAACGAGCAAACAAGGAAAGCACACCTTCTATGCAAATCGCTTCACGTTCATTTCAACTTTAAATTCTGAAAACAACATAAAAATAATTTCAATTAATCATAAGCAACAAATATAAGTGTTGTATAATCTGTAACACTAAATACACCTTTACATTGTGATGTTTGGGATTCTTTATTAAAAGCTTAAATAAGTTGCTACCTAAAACATCTACATTATTTTTATGTAAAGATGATACAAACACAATAAGTCATTCTGATTTTAAAACTTTTAACAAATTAACGAAGGTGTGATGTATAATCAGTAGCAGTTAATGATAATATATGGTTGGTGGCGCCATGATTTCTATGGTTGTACAGATATAGCTTCAAACCCACAAAAGAGCAATGATACTGGACTCAACCTGCTATATATGGTAGCTCTGAGGGCGACAGAAGAAGGATGAACAACTAAAGCAACATCCTTAGTGTTTAAGGTGGCAATAACAACCAGTGCCCTAATACGGATATAAGGTTTCTGTAATTTTGCCTTGTTTACTAAACAAACAGTACTAACTGATGCCCTAATACATTACTAACCGATTCCCTAATACACAAAGATAGGCCCTGCGGAAGCTTCATGATACCCCACTACAGTACTATATACAGATGCCCTAATACAATACTATACAGATGCCCTAAAACATAACTAACTGATTCCCTAAACTCAGTAATTACTTCCCTGCAAAATTAGTTCGTTTTTATAATGTTGAAAAGTGTTAGCCTAGTTCATTGTTATAATGATTACTCGACAGTTCTCCTAGCAAAAATGTGCATGCTGTAGAAAAAGTATATTCGTTTAGATTACGATGGAACAATTGAAGAGTATACAACTTTTTACCTGGATGCCTTGCTCTAATACCAACGATTCACTAAACTACTTCAACTACAAGAGTTATGAGGCCTGCATTATATGTTCGAGAATCGCCACAGGCTGGACGCTTTTACGAATAGAATGTGGAGGTTTGGAACAGACCTTGTGTGCCAGTTTCAGATTCTATCGTTTCCAAAATCAGATGCATCCTTCATAATGGACATTTTCTGTAAATTGTAAGCAATCTATTAATATAATAAATTAGTTATATAAGATGCATTCAACGAGTTTACAAGAGTGACAAGTATTAAATATGGTTGAACGAATAAGTAAGATATCAGATTCTTTTATCTAGTTTTATATATTCTTTTATATGGGCCCATATAGATAAAGAAAACAACAAAATTCCCTGATTTCTAGGTAATTAAAAATAAAACAAAAATTATATCTCGTTTGCCAATTGAAGAAATACATATTCTAATTTTATGTACTATACAATCACAAATCAAAGGCGTTCCGCAAGAAATCACAAATCAGAAGACAAGTTATATACTAAGATGCATCAAGTAAGGTTTCTAGCTAGATCAGAACTAAAGAAACAAACCTTGAGCCCGTTATTGGTTCCACCAGTTGCATCAAAGGAAAAAGTCGCAAATGACGAGTAGAACAACGAGTAATTCCACAAAATCATTTTGTATTTCCCGTTATTAAATTAGAATGATGATAAATTTGACGGTAGTTGAGCATAAATGGCCAGAAGACTCGACATAAACACATCTACAGAAAACTTCCTGAAACTAGTTGCGCAGATTTACACCATTGTCGGTTTAAACACATCACCGAGAAATACTATGAAGTTTAATAACTTGCCACAGAGCAGCATGAGCAAGAACATAGGCCACTAATCATGTGTAGTTAATCAATAATGCACATAGAGGCAGTTCTTTAGTGATGAACAGAGTCATGCCACTTGAATTATTACTCGAACTAAATGGTTTACCGACAACTGACAACTGAGTGATATTACCTGTGCAACATTTTCTATTCTAAGTAATATTACCTTTGCAACATTTTCTACCATTATTCAAGATTCTAAATCTTAAACACTCAAGTAAACACAAGCATAAACATTTTAATCTCATTATGTATCACACAATTATTCCATGATTTCAACAGACACTCATTCGTGAGTCCTATGTTAGTAACACAGGTTATACAAGTTTTAACCAAATGCCATAAACCAGTTTTAATTGATGCCTGAAATAGTTTTAATACGATGCCCTGAAAAGTTTTTAATATGATGTCGTATAACAATTTTTAAGTGATTCACTAAAACAGTTTATATATGATGCCCAAATATATTTATGAACTGATGCCTAATAAAACATATGCCATAAACAAGAGAGTGTTAAGATGGTGGGCCCCACCCAATCAAACTGCTTTAGCCCGTTCCAAAAAAGATCTGTTTAGAACAATCTAGCCATATCTAATTCACCACTACATGAACGAGCGAAGTACATATTAATGACATCAAGGAGCCATACCTGAGATGAAAATGCGTGGTTTTAGAAATTCCTTCCCAAAGGTATCGCTGACTTTATTCAGAGCCCTTGGATAAATGGACCAATAAGCTTGGCATTTCGTCGAGCCTCATAGATAGCTTCAGAAGCTACATCTTAACCATAAACAAGATTTACCCTGTAATAAAATCGAAAATATCATCGTCACAAACAAAATAAAAGGTATTCAATACATTTGACATGAGATAGACTAGTGAGTGTACTTTTTACCTATCATCATTCAGGCCGACCAATTGTTCCAGTTCCTTGAAAAGGACAATGAGTGCACATTCACCGCAAACGCTAAAAACGAACAAAAAACCAAGAACCTACAAGTTTCTACTTTACCTAAAATACCACCTAGCCGGCTAGTCTATCAAAATATCTTCGTACACGATAACAAATGCCTTAATAGTTATAATGATGGACTAATAGTTATAATGATGGACTAATATACTGGTTAAAAAGTCATGGGCATCAATCGTTAACCAGACCACGAAAAACAGAATCCAAGACACATAATTCACTTTCTTCTTGCCATAAAACATCATATTAATTGTTGCATAACATGTTTTTTTAATATCAATAGGTTATATGAGACTGAGAAAAAACATACACAACAAGCTTATGTTCAGGCTAAACAAATTCTGGGAAAATTTTGCTTAGAAACTAAAAGATCTGCAAATTATTTGCCAAAACAAGTTCTGGGAAACATTTACAGCCCCCTTGTAAATGTTAGTGCAATAATTAAATATCAATGACTAAATCATTAATTATGTTTGTCACTACCTCGTATGGGTCGCTAATAGCATCAATCCACCACCTTAAAAATTCTTATGGACTTGCTGTGAGAAATCTCAATAGCCGCCTGTAACCTCATAGTCATTTCTGTTGCAGCAGTAGTACTACTTTCCACCATTCGGGCCTCATCCAAACAAAGTCTCCACAATAATATTCGATAGGGTAGCTGACCAAAAAAATGCATAGGAAATATAAATGGTTAACTTTTTAATTTTTTGTCAATTTCTCAATTTCTTCTTATGTATAGGTAAGCCCAATATATGATAAGCAAATTAGTTAACAAACGAGTCATGGAAATTACCTCTTGTGGTACCTCCTAAGATGGCAATCCCCTTCATGCCTATCAGTATCATGAAATAAGCCTTCTTTAAGCATATCATAGGTTGTCAATACAATATTAGCAGTAGCAGTTCACCATCTTTTGAAACAAGTTTACTATAAGATGGAGTGGTTTAAATGCCTTTATAAACAAGGAATTTCAGTGAACCAAGACGTACTTGATTTGAATTTACATCAAATATCCAGTCCCACCTTCATGACAAAGATATGCTATTCTTAATTTATAACCTAATATACTACTCAAGTATATAAAAAAAAGGATGTAATAAATTTAACAAATCGATGCTTTGAATTTAACAAACAAATGCTTTGAAAATAACGAACAGATGCTACTTTTATTTAACAGTTAAATATTGTGCGCCTCCTAGACCGGTAGTAAATACAAGTTATTGTGCGCCTCCTATACCTATAGTAAATACAATATATCATTCTAAGTTGTTCCACACAGTTCTTAATCTACTTTTCGAATCTCAAAGATCACTGATTTGACCAAGGATGCAAACTTATTCAGGAAGATACCGGGCACAGTTAAAGATGACGCATATAATATAAACTATAAAGATTAACTAGTATAAAAAATAAAGTTAACAAGAATTTAATTGCTAGATGTAGAGGCATTACTCAACAAAATTGCCAACAATGCCATGCTTTCTCAGTATGTCTATTTTTAAGTTATTAAAAAACTTATATCTTGTAGACTGTGGAATATTATATTCCATTATTCTAGAATGAAATGTCACCATATCACACTAAACTTTGGAACTGTAGCGAAAAGGTGACGCTCCTACTTACCGTCTTCAATGACGCATGAGAATTGAGCACCACATAACTTGTTTGTTTACACCAGCCCTGTGTGAATCAAGTGGATTTAACTTCTACGACCTTGGGGCCGCACTCCTATCCCCATTCTTCCAGCAAACTCCGTATTTGAGTTCTCATCCTCATCGATAAACAAAGAAAAACCAGAATCAAATAAGTATCAATTTTACCCAAAATACACATGCCTTGTTGTACAAAAAATTCCTTATGCTATTCAGTACGCCCTAATTTGGTCATACATATGACTTAATTTGGTCATAAGTATGCCCTAACTTGGTTATATGGATGCCCTAATTTGGTCATACTATATCCCATATTCAGTAGATTATCAATGATTAAAAGGGGTCGAATTGGGTTATGTTCATATCCAGATAAGATAACAGCTGAACACTTCTCAAATTAAAAATAACAAAACTGATTAGACTTTAATTAAAAATATATGATGAACTCACCATTCTCACAATCAACTAATTCGGTATATCTAAATAAGAGAGCAGCTGAACATTGCTCAGATTACAGTCGGTCTAGTTGTGAGCCTTAACGATATTTAGTGATTATCTGTGAGCTGAAGATATTGTGAATAGAGGAAGTAATACGAAAAATTTAAGCACCAAGGATTATTGGCATCACTTCTTAAAGTCAAATAATATGATATGATATATTTTTAGCAACCAGGATAAAAATGCACAAAGAGGTGAGAATGAACCACTCACCTCTACATCTCACCACCAAGTTTTAGTAGCTCCATCCTTCCTTGAGTGAATCTTCTGAAACATGAAGAACACGATGTCAAGATACAAATTTAATATGATCGCATTGCTGATGAAGAACAATTAAAGATGCCATCATCCGTGTAAAGTAAACGTGATAACCACTACACTACAGAAACGTCTTGTTAATCATTTACCAATATTACAATAATATATGATAATAAAAAAATGAACATAAATCATACCTACACCATAATCAAACAAACCGCCATATGCATCTCACTAGCATGAGGAAAAATCAGTCCATCATCGTAATCCTGAAAACAAAACACACACGTCATGATCATTTTCTCTATCGAAAATATAACTCGATCATTAGAAACACACAATCCAATCGAAAAATGCATTCTCTTATTAGGACATATCCGAATCACAAAAAATCGTTAATTGCATCATTTCTAATTCCATAAAAACTGAAACAAAAAAAATTGGGCACTTACGTTTCGAACACTGCCTCCAAGTTCAGAGATACTGAAAATAAATTATAAAAGCAAGTTCAAAGATACTGAAAATAAATTCATTTCGATTTATTTTTCGATGTAAATAGTAAACAAACAAATTGATGCCCTAATGTGAACAGATGCTCTAACCATGCAAATGGATGCACTAATGTGTCCAAGCAGATCTACTAAATTAACTTAAGTGTTATAGGACAACCCAACTCAACCCATTTACTAGATATATGATCATCCACTTTGACAACCCGTATTCACATCCTGCAAGACTAACCACAGTTCTTCATCATCGAATACTAATTACCACCAAACTATTAGTAGTAACTAAAAGTATCACTACTATCACAATACTCATAGGCTACCCTTTTCATTCCAACACAAAGCCTCAAACAAAACTATAGAACAACAAGTAAATAGACTACATATCCTAAGCCATGAACTAATAATACACTAGGCTGCAACTTACTTCCTCAAAAACAAATAAACAAAAGTGCACATGTGTCTTTTACATCTTTAACACGTGCCCATGTGTTTACAGTGGCTCAAACAGTAAAGAAATGTGGCACTCCACAAAAGAACAGGAGCTTTGTATGCCCGCTACAGGATAAAATTTGGTGAACAAAGAGGCATGCTAATTTTGAAATAATTTAAAATAAAAAGATGGACTATTAAATTAAAACGGCATAAGTAGTATATAAAAGTAAGTTCTCTAAATTGAACTAAATGATTTACGTTAGGAAAATGTTATCTTTTTTCTCGAATTTAAACCTAACCATTTTTTAATACTAACTAATTAGGTGACATTGTGTTAATTGATGGTATAAAACTGTAGATGAAAAACGAAAATGAGTAAGCTTCGTATGTGAAAAGATTATGTAGATAAAAAAGATAAATAATATAATTTATTAGGATTTGCATATAGTACGTATTTATTATGGACGAAGAATGCTTCAGTTTCAATGTTTCCAGCTGTCATAATTTACAAACCAATCATACATGCTTTAACAAACGGATGCCTTATCTATAACAAACAAACGCTATTTTTACAAACATATGCTTAAATCAAACAAATGTCTTTTATTCATGATTAACTATTACAAACAAACGCTTATTTTACAAATATATACTTAAATGAAATAGATGCTTTTTATTTAACTAACAAATGTCTTAATCAATACGAGTAATTTTCATACAACCAAGTTGATGCATTATTTTTTAACAAGCAGATGCATTGGATATAATAGTCATCATAAACGAAAATAATGCCTTAATTTTAATGAACATACGCCTTAAGGGACCCACGGTATGAATGTATCAAAAACCAAATTCATGCCTTTAATTTTAACAAGCAAATGCCTTACATCTACGGGTGATAACGGGTCAGGTTATCGGGTTTATTAGGTAGGGTTGTCGGGTCGGGTTGAATCGGGTTGTCAATAATGAAAAAGTGACCTGCAACCGACCCGATAAATTATCGGGTTCGAGTTATCCGGGTTAATCGGATTTCATATTTTTTTTCCTCCACAAAAAAAAAGTTACACGTCCAAAGATATATATCAGGAGTAAACTTTTGGGACTTGTAGCAAGAAACTAATTTAAATAGTATGCTTAGTAGTACTTAGCTAGTTTACGTGCACATGCTAATTTTAATATCATTGTAGTATATTTATATACTGTTAGAACAAAAATTGCTTAGGAAAAGTAACTATAAACATCTGCTAACATTGATGTTATCTTTGATTTCAGTTGCATGTAATTTTTCTTTATTGAATCTTGCATTATAATCTTGCATTATATACAATCAAAGAAAAGAAACGAAGACGATTTCTCTGCGCATTGCAACAAAATGTGTGAAGTAACCCGCCTAAAACTATTTGCCTATTCCCACTCCACGCACTTTTTCAGTATTGATCTTTCCATACAAATCAATGTCAAAATAAACTCTATAATTGCAATTGTTTCTACGTTAGATAAAAAAAAGTGTGGTATGCCTAAAAAGAAAGGATTTTGTTAAAATGTTAGAAACTTGATAAAATGACATTATATCTTATCTGGTTGACCCGATAACCCGATAAGAAACTAAATAAAACCCTAACCTGACCTTATAAGGTTATCGGGTCTACTGGTATGACTCGATAAACCCGATAAGCTAAGTTGGACCTGAATCAACCCCGACCCTTTAAGATCTTATCAGGTTTGGGTCGGGTCGGGTCAACCCATTTGACACCCCTACTTACATCTGATAGTGTTCGTAAATAAAAACCTAAGCCTTAATATTTAACAAATACCGTATATGCCTTATATCTAATAGTCTTCATAAACCAAACCGATAACTTAACTTTAACAAATAGATGCCTGGTATACGTTAGTCTTCATAAACCAAAGGATGCCTTAATTTTAAAAAAAATATTCCTTATATCTATAGTCTACATAAACCAAATTAATGCCTTAATTCTACCAAACATGTTCCTTATATCTATTAGTCTTCATACACCAAACTGATGCTTTAATCAAACAAACGATTTTATCAAATATAGCTTAATTTTAACAAATGAACGCCTTAATGTAATAATTCTCGTACACAAAACTAATGCCTTAATTTATGTATATACACATTCCATAAATTTTAAAAATTGTTAGCTGATAGATATATATATATTCAAATTTTTTACATACACATTTAAATTTTTTTTACATACATATTGTCATAAATAACAAAAAAATAACATGTTTTCATTAAAATAGTAAAAAAAAAAAATCAAAACAATATATAACTTAGAGTTTACGAATCTTCATTTTGTTTTTTGAAAACTGTTTGCAAACTAATTCAAGTTACTAAAGACAAAAATCGTTATTTAGATCATTTCTAACTAAATAAATAACCAGTTTAATATGAAAAAAATAGGGCACTCACGATTTGAATCCTTCTTCTTCACCATATACGATACAAAATATATCGCTTTAATGATCCTTGTGATCTCATAAGTGATTTCGTAATGGTAGTATTGGCGGCGATGATGGTGGTTGCGATGGTTGTCGTGGTTTAAGTGATTTAAGTGATTTAAGGTGATGGAATGACGATATTGACATAGATGGTGGCTGTGGTAGATATGGTAGCCGCGGCGGAGATGGCGGCGTCAATGGTTGTAGCAACAATGGAGATGGTTGATCTGGATATGTCGTCTGTGTGTTTTTGTTACGGTAGGTAATGTGTTTTGTGTGGTTGACACCTCTTCCCCTTATTCTTTTCGATATTTACATTTTCTACCCTGTATTCTAATATGTTTCAAAACCTACCTTTTAGTTTGTTTTCTAGGTTTTTCATAAAAAAGAGGTTTTCCTCTAGATCCCATCCCTATATATATATATATATATATATATATATATATATATATATATATATATATATATATATATATATATATATATATATATATATATATATAGATATATATATATATATATACATATATTATATATATATATATATATACATATATGTATATATATATATATTTCCATATATATATGTATATATACATATATATGTATATATATATATATATATATATATATATATATATATATATATATATATATATATATATATATATATATATTATATATATATATATATATATATATATATATATATATATATATATATATATATATATATATATATATATATATATATATATAATATATTTATATATATATTATATATATATATATATATATATATATATATATATATATATATATATATATATATATAATATTATATATATATATATATATATATATATATATATATATATATATAATATATATATATATATATATATATATATATATATATATATATATATATATATATATATAGATATATATATATATATATATATATATATAATAATATATATATAATATATATAATATATATATATATATATATATATATATATAT